>JAYMFD010001829.1:0-42344 GCA_035771175.1 Paratinospora sagittata | reverse complement strand
ATATTTTCATTCTTGACTTTGCTCCACTAGTTAAGAGTCTTTAAGCATCTTGTTGCAGCTTGATTAATATTAACTAAACCATTTGCCATTTTTGCTTCATTCCAGGCTTGTTGGATCAAATCAACCACATGATCATCACCTACCCACATAGATTCAAATAAAAGTCTTATCCTGTTATTCCCATTTTTTTGAGCATCAGGCCATTTCTTGGTGCTAACCATAATTGCTATACGATCAGAACAGTAGTAGCCCAAATGCTGACATTCTATAGATGAGAAAAGATCTCGCCATTCTTGTGAAAAAAAAGCCGGATCCAGTCTTTCTTGAACATTAGCATCCCCTTTCCTCTTGTTAGACCATGTGAATTTGGGTCCCTTAAAGCCCATATCTTGAAGTTAGCAGTCATTAATGGTTTCCTTAAACTCCTCCATCTTTTTTCTCTTCTCTACCCATGATTTCATTAAAATCACCAATAACAAGCCATTTTGGATAGGAATTACTTTTTAGTTTTCTAAGAAGGTCCTGAGAAATACCTCTATCTTTTAATTATGTTTCTCCAGCCCAGTCAATTCCCAACATTCATCATCTTCATCTATTACATTGACGTTGATGTGGCCCACAAAAAATAATCTCAACTAAGTCTTCATCGGAGAATTCCATATCAGGAGTAAACCCCCTCCCAAACCTTTTTTTCCCCCAAAAATACACCCATCATGGCCCAATTTACCATTTAGCTGCTCCGCTTTAACTTCTGAACTTCTGGTTTCCATCAGCAAGACTACCTCAGGATCTTTAGCACGAAGTACATCGCACAAAACGTGGAATGTTCGGGGGTTCCCAATCCCCCGAACATTCCAGCTAGGCACTCTTATTGCGACTGACAAGGCTGCTAAAAAGACCCTGCCGATATCTCTGTTGATTTGGTTGGGAAAAGTAAAGCCTTCAACTTCTACAAGTATGGTTCCATCTCTATCTCAGAATTGGGAGAATATCTCTTACCCCGTTGTTGTGAAGGAGCTTCAGACGTCGTTCCTCTGTTACTTTGAATGACTCTGACAAGTTTTTTCCATCCAACTTGTTGTTTAAGAAGAGAACATCAGTGGAGGTTACTACTTGTTTGTTGGGTTCCTTCTCTGTTTCTGTGTGTATAAAAGGTATTGCTAACAGTGATTGGTGGTTAACTGGGGTTTATGGACCTACGTCACATGCATCCTGAAATCTCTTTTAGGATGAGTTATCTGGTCTTTCATGTCATCTGTGAAGAAAGTTTGTGCCTGTGTAGCGATTTTAACACATCTAGGTTCCTAGGAGAAAAATTGAACAACAATAGGCTTACTAGAAGCATGCAGGAATTTGACCAATTAATTGGTGAGTTGAAGTTGAAGGACCCTCCACTCTAAAACGCCACATTCACTTGGCCAAATATGAGAAATATCTCCATTTGCTGTAGATTGGATCGGTTCTTGTATTCTGAAAGTTGGGAACGACTTTTTCCTTATCATCGCCAAAAAGCCTTGCTCAGACCCACCTCGGATCATAGGCCGATCTTGCTTGACACAACGGAAGTGAAACGGGGACCCTCCCCTTTCCGCTTTGAAAACGCGTGGTTCTCTCATAAGGATTTCAAAAGAAATATTGATGCATGGTGGTAGATGCCAGAACCAATTGGCAGGGAACGACACTGATTTATGCTCAAACTCAAGCATGTCAAAGAATTGATTAAAGTTTGGGACAAAGAAATATTTGGGAAATCTTTTGTGATTAAAAAGAAGTTAGAAGATCTTATCGATAGTTTGGACAAAATGGTAGAAAGTAACCAATGGTCTCATGAGATGGGATTGTTCAGACAAATGTACAAGGCTGAACTGGCAAAGTTATGCTTACGGGAGGATAGGATGGCCCTTCAGAAATCTAAAATCAAATGGTTGCAAAAAGGAGACGCTAATTCTAAGTTCTTCCATGGTATGCTAAACAGAAGAAGGAACAAGAGTATTATTTCAAAGATCCAGTTGGTCAACGGTGTCCTGCTAGACTCAGAGGGAGAGGTTATTTAGACAATAGTTGACTATTTCAAGCAAATTTATACTTCTGAACAAGATGTTTGCTGGGGGGTTGAAGGACTTGATTGGGGGGAAGCTCTCGGATTTTGACATACGATGGCTTGAACGTCCTTTTGAGGTGGAGGAAGTGCGGGAAGCAGTTTTTAGCTATGATGGTAACAAGGCTCCAGGGCTAGACGGCTTCTCTATGGTTTTTTTTCAGCAATCATGGGAGTTAGTTAGGGGTGACATTATGTGGGTCTTTAATGAGTTCTTCTAGAACGTAATTATAAATATTAGTACCAATGAGACCTACATCTGCCTTATTCCAAAAGAGAATGATTCTTGGTGCCTCAAAGATTTTCGATTCATTAGTCTTGTGACAAGTTTATACAAGATCATTTCTAAGGTTCTTGCCTCGAAGATAAGAAAGATTCTACACAAAATCATCAAGCCATACCAGTTCGCCTTTATCGAGGGTAGACAAATCTTAGACGCGGTACTTATTGCCAATGAGGTGGTTAATGATTATAGATCAAAGAAGAAGAAGGGGGTAGTGTTCAAGGTTGACTTTGCCAAAGCTTATAACTCAGTTGAATAGGGTTTAATGGAGTTTCTAATGGAAAATAAAGGTTTTGGGGCTAGGTGGTTATCGTGGATACGAGGTTGTATTTCCTCTATAGCATACTCAATTGTCATTAACGGCAGGCCGAGGGGGAAATTCAATGTTGGGAGGGGCGATCCTTTGTCTCCTTATTTATTAACCATCGTGGCTGACGGGTTAAGCATGTTAATGTCTTGGGCGAGACAATTCACATTGGTGCATGGCTTCCTAGTTGGCAGGGACAGAGTGGAGATTTCCCATTCGCAGTACGCAGATGATAAACTATTTTTCCTCCAGGGTGAGGAGGAAAATGTTCTTAGCGCTTTGACTCTTCTCAAGGGCTTTAGTGAATTATCTGGATTGAAGGTGAACCTTGCTAAATGCCAAATTGTCGGTATAAATATGTGTCCACGAATTATCACAAATTTGGCTAATGAGATTGGATGTTCAGTTGGTGAATGGCTTATGAAATATCTCGGTTTGCCACTTGGTGGTAATCTGTTGTCCTAGGATTTTTGGTGCCCAGTATTAGCTAAAATTTCGAAACACCTTGATGGTTGGAAACAAGCTTTTCTATCTAAAGATGGGAGATTTGTTCTTGTCCGGTCTGTCCTCTCGGCTATCCTTACATTCTTCATGTCTATATTCAAGATTCCTTCGTCAGTGGCAGTTCGGATTGAGAAAGCTATAAAGAGTTTCTTTTGGGGGGGGGGGGGGAAGAAGGGTAAAAGATTCTAGAATATGATTAAATGGGATGTGGTTCAAAAGTCTATGGAAAAGGGGGGTTTGAGCATTAGAAACATCTCCCTTCGCAATGTTGCTTTTATGTAGAAATGGGTTTGGCGATTTTTTGAGGAACCAAGATCTTTGTGGGTGCAAATCATTTCTAGTCGTCATGGTTCATTGGTGCTGGATGGACTAGGTCGGCGGTCTAGTCTCACTTATAAGAGCCCTTGGAAGTTCATATCCTCGTTAGTGCCTTAGGTGGTATCCCATTTGGATTTTATAGTTGGAAACGGTCATACTTTCAAATTTTGAGAGGATAGATGGTTGGATAACTCAAAACTGGTAGATGATTTTCCCGCCCTCTATCACCTTTCTACACTTCACAACCATCCCATAGCCTCTTACGTTGATGCACGCTCATCCGATCATCGAACGAATCATCATTAGAACCTTCATTTTCATGGGACTTTATTCGGCTGAGATCTTGACGAGTATACTAACCTCCTAGCAAAACTTCAAAACGTCTATTTATCTCCTTGTCCAGAGCGAGTTTTATGGCATCTTGATTCCTCTAAAAAGTTCACATGTAGGTCATTCTTTTCTTCCCTTACAGAATCACCGAATAACCCCATATTTCCTTATTCTTCTCATATTTGGCATGCATACATTCCATCCAAAGTTAAGGTATTTGGGTGGTCTCTGGCACACATGAGACTTAATACTATGGAAATGTTACAGAGAAGGCTTCTTGATATGTGTATTTCCCCTCATTGTTGTGTTTTTTTGTAAGCTGGATGATGATTCTATTGATCACATCTTTTATCAATGCCTATTTGCAAAGGCTCTTTGGGGAAATTGGTATGCTTTTTCAGGTAATAGATTTCTCTTCCCTCATCAAGTTGTTGAAGGTTTGTCCTTGTGCCACATTCCTTCACTATCCAAGGATGAGAAGTGCATTGGTCAGATTGCTTTCTTTGCTACCTTATGGATGTTATGGTTTGAACGCAATAACATGATCTTTCACAACAATGTCAAAACTTAAAATTACGGCTTGTGCTTGGGTTTATGTCTCCCCTCATTCTAAGGGTTACTCTTTATTAGACTGGTTATTGAATTGGAACAATTGTATGTATGTTGGTAGGGTCCATGTTGTTTAAGTTACCTTAGCGTTGACGTTTCCTCTTTTTGGTGTTTCATATCATCACCTCTGGTGATCCGGTCTAATGTATTTTCTTTCTTATGATTAATATATGTTCCAATTGTTTTTTCTCAAAAAAAAAAAAGTTTCCTTCACATGTGTGCAAATTAAAGAAGGCTATTTATGGTCTCATTTTTTAGGTTTTTGCTGATGTCAATTGGGTGGGAAACTTCGATGATCGAACCTTCACCTCGGCCTATGTTCTATTTCTTTAAGCAAATTCAGTCAGCTGGAGCTCTAAGAAGCAAAAAATCGTAGCAAGATCTTCCACTAAAGCTGAATGTAGAGTTGTTGCTTCAACTACTGCTGAGCTAAATTGGGTGCAAAATTTACTTTAAGAACTCAAATTTTCACCCGCTTTGACACCGACAACTTACTGCGATAACATTGTTGCCACCTATTTATGTGCCAATTCATTATTTCATTCTCAGATGAAACACATCATGATAGACTTCCATTTTGTTCGAGATCAAGTGTGTAATACCCTGTATTTCACAAAAAAAAATAAAATAAAATAAATTAAGATAACGCACATGCTTGGAAGTCCAGGCACATGGCACATGGCATATGCCTGGAAGTCCAGGCAGCCCGCCTGGACTTTCAGACGCCAAAAACTCTATATAAACCAACCCTCCCCTCTTCATTTTTCACACCAAATTCACTCCAAATTGTGATTTTTCCTCATCTTTTCACTTATATTGAGTTTTTAGTCTTTTGAGACTCTCTGTCCGAGACTCTCAATGCAGTACGACGAAGTTCTGTCCGGAGGAAAGCGCCAGATCTGAAAAAGAAGAAGTTAGTATCTGAAGGTGGGAAACGAAACATAGGTTTGCGTGTTTTATAACTTTTATTAAAGTTTACATTCAATTATTATTATGTCTACTGTTCATTTACACTGCATTATGTCATATAATTTTTATACTGCCGCACTTATGCCAGTACACTTGGAATTCACGTATTATACTGTCATAATGCCAGATTTGTGGTCAATCTAACTCAACTAGACTCGGTCTTGTCCCCAGTAACTTTAAATAGTGAACGGGAGGCAGCGGCCTGCTCTAGGCGATTGGTTATTTAAGCAGACCTTGTGTCTCACCTCTCAATTGGGGACTGATCTAGTTGGTCTTATTGAAAGCTATCAGCTTATACATGTAATACCTAATGTCCTAACCTTGCACGTCGTGATACCGACCCTGATAAGGATCACCAGACGTTGCCAAAGTCAGTCTAAATGTCAAGAAAATACAAAACTAGTAGACTAGACCAGTTCATGCATTGGCATGATACATATCACCACCTAGGGACGTATATGGTTTATGACTCATAGAATAGTTAGGAGCACTGCTCCGCTATTCATTACATTTCTCTGGAGAGGGACGTACATGAGAACCCGGCTACGCTCGGGGAGGGACATCAGTACGTGAATCCAGAGCATTGTTCTTGAGGAGGGACGTACAATGAGAACCTGGCTACGCCCGGGGAAGGACACCTGTACGTGAACTCAGGCGATGTATGTTCATCAAACCATTACGAGACGATGTCATGCATACATACATATTGATTGATTATGATGCTCACATGTGTATTTAAGATATTTGATATTGAAGTATGCTTTATTAATTGTTATACTCACGAACTATTTACCCATTGAGCCCGTTAAGCTCACTCCATTATTATCCAATCTTTCACAGGAACTTAGGGTGGACTGGGTGCAGGTTATGGGGCCTACATTTTATACCATTTGTATGATTCATTGAGGATTTTGGGGAGTATGTTCCCTTGACCTTTTTATGTACAAATTATATTATGAATTAAATGAAATCAGACTAGTGTGACATATATTTCTGCTGCGCACTCTGTTGTTATCATTATTATTGTTCCAAATACACGCCCCATCCGAGAGTGTACCGCCGGTTTAGGCGCGTCCGGGCGGGGTGTGACATTTAATGGTATCAGAGCGTACGGTCCACGGCCCGCCCAAGTCCACCAAATTAGGAGAAGAAAAATTTTACTAGATATATATATCTCTAGAACTATATATATATGATTTGTATATAGTTGAAATTTATATTAAATATATATCTAGAAAACTATATGATCTCTATATAGTTTGATTTGAATATATATATAGTTGTGATTTATGAAAATTATATATATTAATGATTAAATATATATCTATATATCTATGCATATAGGAGATATATATATACCTTGTTATTATTGATGAAAATTTTGGATGAAAATTTTTATTAGATATATATATCTCTAAAACTATATATATATATGTCAGTTATAAATAGTTGAGATTTATATTAAATATATATCTAGAAAGCTATATGATTTTTATATAGTTTGATTTAAATATACATATAGTCATGATTTATTTAAAAACTATATGTATAGTTATATACCTTAGTGTATATGAGATATATATATATCATATTAAAAAAAAAATGAAAAAATGTTATTAGATATATATATCTTTAGAACTATATATATATATATATATATATGTGAATTATATATAGTTAAGATTTGTATTAAATATATATCTAAGAAAACTATATAGTTTTATATAGTTTAGAAATATATATATATAGTTGTGATTAATGAAAACTATATATATTGTTATGATCAAATATATATATCTATATATCTATGCATATAGGAGATATATATATACTATGTTGATAATGAAAAAAAAAAATTATGAATGAAAATTTTTATTAGATATATAATCTCTAGAACTATATATATAGTTAAGATTTGTATTAAATAAATATCTAAGAAAACTGTATATGATTTAGATATAGTTTAAATTTCAAATATATATATAGTTGATTTGTGAAAACTATATATACAGTTATGATTACATATATATATATATATATATATATATATATATATATATCATATTGCTAATGAAGAATTTTGATTACATGATGGCATAAACATCAAGAGAAAAATATAAATTATCATCCAACTGGCAAGGCATAAATCTTAAAAATGTTAGGAATATATTTTGTGTCTTTCATAAATTTATTTTCCTTTCAGCAAAGAATGGTCTCAAGTGAAACAACAACTTCCACTAGCAGGGAACCAATTCCCACTGGACTCAAGGAATTGTCCAAAAGGGAGGTTATGACCATGAGGAACATCAATAACAGAGATCTCCGCCTCAACCCAATCCTTCACGACAAACTCGCAACTGTGGGTTGGTTGAACATAACAACGGTTGAGGGCTACTTCTCTTACAACTCGGTGAGATCCTTCTACGAAGCCATGAATTACGTGGGAATTCCAGAAGAAGGAATCAACCCTGTATTGGAGACAACAGTTATGGGGATAAAAATTCCTATCAACGTCGAAATCATCGCTCGACTTATGAAGATTCCGATTGAGGAAAGAATTATTGATCCACAATCATGACCGGCACAGCGTACTATACACTGTACAAACCCATATACAGTATATAATACACTGTCAGCCTTCACGTACTCTCACAAACCTTCCCAAAATGTACAGAATATTTTTTTCCTAATATATACCACAAATCAAATCAAATCAAATATATATATAGATGATCATTCACTCACATTCATTCCAGTCAATTCACAAATTAAATTATCACCTGATAAATATCTATGATCATCTCATTTCCTCATATAATATTACCACACAACCCATCTAGGTGATATTACATATATATATATATATATATAGTGTGTGATAATTATACATATCAAAATAACATAAATATAATCTATTTCCTCCAAGCATACATACACATACCAGACAAGTTCCTTTTCCCTTCGAATCAATACCTGAAAGATTGGAGGAAAAACGTATATTTAGCTCTTACGTATAAAATACGTGTATTATACATTCCGATATACGTGTCCTTCAACTCATGTATTTAATTAAAATTACGGGGTGTTACACCTCTCCACCTAGTAACCATTCTTAACTGTGCAGTGGTTGTCCTTTGAGTAGTGTCAAATCAGTTCATCCTCTACATTACTTTCATTGAGTGGGACCTGAAGAATAGTCTTCAAATCATCCTCCCAAACAACTTGTTTAAGTTCCTCCACATTCCAACTTTTATCAAGAAGAATGAAGTCTTTCACCTTCTTGTTGTTAAGCTCTGAAAATGGAGTGAGGATCTTGAATGATGATGGTTTTGGGACCCATTGATCATGATTGAAATGTATTTTCTCCCCATTTCCTATCTACCACCTGATGCCCTTCTTAAGAAGGCCTCTTCTTCATATCATTCCTCTCCAAGTAAGAGAAGATCCTAGGAGGGCTTTTGCAGACCAAAAATCACTAGTAGGAAAATATCTTGCCTTCAATATTATAGATGACAGTGTGTTGGGAGTTTTTAGGAGTCTCCAACTTTGCGTGGCTAGCAACGTCCTGTTAAAAGATTCTAGTTCTTTGAAGCCCAGTCCTCCAAAAGCCATTGGTTTACAAAGCTCTTCCCATTTCTTCTAGTGAATTTTCTTTCCATCTTTGTTGAATCTCCACCAAAACCTCGCAATAAGAGAGTTCAGCTGATTGGTAAGCTTTGAAGGGAGCTTGAAACAGCTCATCGCATATAATGAAAGGGCTTGTTCCATTGCTTTGATGAGAACTTATTTGCCTCAAGTTGAAAAGAGCTCATCTTGCCATCTCTGCATGATTCCCCAAATCTTCTTTTTGATATTCTCGAACATTTGGAACCTATTTCTTTGTCCCAAGGAAGGTAGACCCAGGTACTTAGAGATGCCATCTCCAATACGAACACCCATAATTTTAGAATTTTCCTTTCTGGATCTTTGTGTTGTGTTGGGACCGAAGAATAAAGTTCATTTCTCAAAATTAACTTGTTGGCCTGAGGCTTCCTCATATAAGCTGAGAATAGACTTAATTGCCATGGGATTCTTCTCATCTGCCTTACAACAGATCAGACAGTTTTCTTCAAAGAACAAATGAGAAATTTGGGGACCCCTCCTAGCCACTTTGACTCCTTCAATCTGCTTTTTCGCTTCAACAACTTGTAAAATGTTAGAAAAACTTTATGCACAAATTAGAAATAAATAGGGTGATAATGATCTCCTTGACGAAGACCTCTTTGGGGGGCTAAATTACCATAGCATTCTCCATTAATTTTAAAAAAGAAATAAACTGTGGCGATACATTTCATGATCAAATCAACCCATTTATTATCAAATCCCAACCTTTGCATAATAGCTCTATGGAAATTCCATTCCACCTTATCATAAACTTTACTCATATCAAGTTTTAGGGCCATGCATCCTGTTTTGCCACAATGTTTATTTTTCATAAAATGGAGTAATTCATGGGCTACTAATATATTATCTGTTATAAGACGACCTCCTACAAATGCACTTTGATTTTCTGATATTATACTTGGAATATATAGCTTAAGTCTGTTAGCCAAAATTTTGGCTATAATTTTATATGAGACATTACACAGGTTAATAAGTCTGAAATTAGACAATTGCCTCGGTGAATTAACTTTAGGGATAAGAACTATAAGTGTCTTGTTAAGGTCATCAGTATTAGAGTCCCCATTAAGAGAAGATAGACATGCCCTAGTAATATCATCACCCATAATATGCCAAAAAAGAGCAGAAAGGCCATCGAGGCACGGACTTTTATAAGAACCCATTTGGTCAATAGCAAATTTTACCTCTGATGCTTGGAAGGGTCCCAAGAGTTTGTCATTCATCTCGGTCGTCACCTTTCTTGGGATGTCTTTCAAGATAGACGCATAGGCCAAACTTGAGAATTCACGGGAAATGAAGAGCTCCTTAAAGTGTGAGCAGACAGTTTCGGCTATCTCTCTCTGGTCTGACACCCAACTGCCTTGCATATTACATATGCCATGAATAGTGTTTCTTCTCTTCTTTTCTGAAGCTTTAGAATAGAAATACCTTGTATTCATGTCACCTCCAGCTAGCCAGTTTTCCTTGGCTCTTTGTAGCCAATACTGCTCCTATTTGCTATACAACTCCTCCAAATTTATTTCCAGTATTTTGATTTGATCATAATTATACTCTGAACCTGAATCATTATATAAGTTCTCCAGCTGCTCTCTTAATTTATTAATTGAGTGGTGAATATTTTCATTCTTGACTTTGCTCCACTAGTTAAGAGTCTTTAAGCATCTTGTTGCAGCTTGATTAATATTAACTAAACCATTTGCCATTTTTGCTTCATTCCAGGCTTGTTGGATCAAATCAACCACATGATCATCACCTACCCACATAGATTCAAATAAAAGTCTTATCCTGTTATTCCCATTTTTTTGAGCATCAGGCCATTTCTTGGTGCTAACCATAATTGCTATACGATCAGAACAGTAGTAGCCCAAATGCTGACATTCTATAGATGAGAAAAGATCTCGCCATTCTTGTGAAAAAAAAGCCGGATCCAGTCTTTCTTGAACATTAGCATCCCCTTTCCTCTTGTTAGACCATGTGAATTTGGGTCCCTTAAAGCCCATATCTTGAAGTTAGCAGTCATTAATGGTTTCCTTAAACTCCTCCATCTTTTTTCTCTTCTCTTCCCATGATTTCATTAAAATCACCAATAACAAGCCATTTTGGATAGGAATTACTTTTTAGTTTTCTAAGAAGGTCCTGAGAAATACCTCTATCTTTTAATTATGTTTCTCCAGCCCAGTCAATTCCCAACATTCATCATCTTCATCTATTACATTGACGTTGATGTGGCCCACAAAAAATAATCTCAACTAAGTCTTCATCGGAGAATTCCATATCAGGAGTAAACCCCCTCCCAAACCTTTTTTTCCCCCAAAAATACACCCATCATGGCCCAATTTACCATTTAGCTGCTCCGCTTTAACTTCTGAACTTCTGGTTTCCATCAGCAAGACTACCTCAGGATCTTTAGCACGAAGTACATCGCACAAAACGTGGAATGTTCGGGGGTTCCCAATCCCCCGAACATTCCAGCTAGGCACTCTTATTGCGACTGACAAGGCTGCTAAAAAGACCCTGCCGATATCTCTGTTGATTTGGTTGGGAAAAGTAAAGCCTTCAACTTCTACAAGTATGGTTCCATCTCTATCTCAGAATTGGGAGAATATCTCTTACCCCGTTGTTGTGAAGGAGCTTCAGACGTCGTTCCTCTGTTACTTTGAATGACTCTGACAAGTTTTTTCCATCCAACTTGTTGTTTAAGAAGAGAACATCAGTGGAGGTTACTACTTGTTTGTTGGGTTCCTTCTCTGTTTCTGTGTGTATAAAAGGTATTGCTAACAGTGATTGGTGGTTAACTGGGGTTTATGGACCTACGTCACATGCATCCTGAAATCTCTTTTAGGATGAGTTATCTGGTCTTTCATGTCATCTGTGAAGAAAGTTTGTGCCTGTGTAGCGATTTTAACACATCTAGGTTCCTAGGAGAAAAATTGAACAACAATAGGCTTACTAGAAGCATGCAGGAATTTGACCAATTAATTGGTGAGTTGAAGTTGAAGGACCCTCCACTCTAAAACGCCACATTCACTTGGCCAAATATGAGAAATATCTCCATTTGCTGTAGATTGGATCGGTTCTTGTATTCTGAAAGTTGGGAACGACTTTTTCCTTATCATCGCCAAAAAGCCTTGCTCAGACCCACCTCGGATCATAGGCCGATCTTGCTTGACACAACGGAAGTGAAACGGGGACCCTCCCCTTTCCGCTTTGAAAACGCGTGGTTCTCTCATAAGGATTTCAAAAGAAATATTGATGCATGGTGGTAGATGCCAGAACCAATTGGCAGGGAACGACACTGATTTATGCTCAAACTCAAGCATGTCAAAGAATTGATTAAAGTTTGGGACAAAGAAATATTTGGGAAATCTTTTGTGATTAAAAAGAAGTTAGAAGATCTTATCGATAGTTTGGACAAAATGGTAGAAAGTAACCAATGGTCTCATGAGATGGGATTGTTCAGACAAATGTACAAGGCTGAACTGGCAAAGTTATGCTTACGGGAGGATAGGATGGCCCTTCAGAAATCTAAAATCAAATGGTTGCAAAAAGGAGACGCTAATTCTAAGTTCTTCCATGGTATGCTAAACAGAAGAAGGAACAAGAGTATTATTTCAAAGATCCAGTTGGTCAACGGTGTCCTGCTAGACTCAGAGGGAGAGGTTATTTAGACAATAGTTGACTATTTCAAGCAAATTTATACTTCTGAACAAGATGTTTGCTGGGGGGTTGAAGGACTTGATTGGGGGGAAGCTCTCGGATTTTGACATACGATGGCTTGAACGTCCTTTTGAGGTGGAGGAAGTGCGGGAAGCAGTTTTTAGCTATGATGGTAACAAGGCTCCAGGGCTAGACGGCTTCTCTATGGTTTTTTTTCAGCAATCATGGGAGTTAGTTAGGGGTGACATTATGTGGGTCTTTAATGAGTTCTTCTAGAACGTAATTATAAATATTAGTACCAATGAGACCTACATCTGCCTTATTCCAAAAGAGAATGATTCTTGGTGCCTCAAAGATTTTCGATTCATTAGTCTTGTGACAAGTTTATACAAGATCATTTCTAAGGTTCTTGCCTCGAAGATAAGAAAGATTCTACACAAAATCATCAAGCCATACCAGTTCGCCTTTATCGAGGGTAGACAAATCTTAGACGCGGTACTTATTGCCAATGAGGTGGTTAATGATTATAGATCAAAGAAGAAGAAGGGGGTAGTGTTCAAGGTTGACTTTGCCAAAGCTTATAACTCAGTTGAATAGGGTTTAATGGAGTTTCTAATGGAAAATAAAGGTTTTGGGGCTAGGTGGTTATCGTGGATACGAGGTTGTATTTCCTCTATAGCATACTCAATTGTCATTAACGGCAGGCCGAGGGGGAAATTCAATGTTGGGAGGGGCGATCCTTTGTCTCCTTATTTATTAACCATCGTGGCTGACGGGTTAAGCATGTTAATGTCTTGGGCGAGACAATTCACATTGGTGCATGGCTTCCTAGTTGGCAGGGACAGAGTGGAGATTTCCCATTCGCAGTACGCAGATGATAAACTATTTTTCCTCCAGGGTGAGGAGGAAAATGTTCTTAGCGCTTTGACTCTTCTCAAGGGCTTTAGTGAATTATCTGGATTGAAGGTGAACCTTGCTAAATGCCAAATTGTCGGTATAAATATGTGTCCACGAATTATCACAAATTTGGCTAATGAGATTGGATGTTCAGTTGGTGAATGGCTTATGAAATATCTCGGTTTGCCACTTGGTGGTAATCTGTTGTCCTAGGATTTTTGGTGCCCAGTATTAGCTAAAATTTCGAAACACCTTGATGGTTGGAAACAAGCTTTTCTATCTAAAGATGGGAGATTTGTTCTTGTCCGGTCTGTCCTCTCGGCTATCCTTACATTCTTCATGTCTATATTCAAGATTCCTTCGTCAGTGGCAGTTCGGATTGAGAAAGCTATAAAGAGTTTCTTTTGGGGGGGGGGGGGGAAGAAGGGTAAAAGATTCTAGAATATGATTAAATGGGATGTGGTTCAAAAGTCTATGGAAAAGGGGGGTTTGAGCATTAGAAACATCTCCCTTCGCAATGTTGCTTTTATGTAGAAATGGGTTTGGCGTTTTTTTGAGGAACCAAGATCTTTGTGGGTGCAAATCATTTCTAGTCGTCATGGTTCATTGGTGCTGGATGGACTAGGTCGGCGGTCTAGTCTCACTTATAAGAGCCCTTGGAAGTTCATATCCTCGTTAGTGCCTTAGGTGGTATCCCATTTGGATTTTATAGTTGGAAACGGTCATACTTTCAAATTTTGAGAGGATAGATGGTTGGATAACTCAAAACTGGTAGATGATTTTCCCGCCCTCTATCACCTTTCTACACTTCACAACCATCCCATAGCCTCTTACGTTGATGCACGCTCATCCGATCATCGAACGAATCATCATTAGAACCTTCATTTTCATGGGACTTTATTCGGCTGAGATCTTGACGAGTATACTAACCTCCTAGCAAAACTTCAAAACGTCTATTTATCTCCTTGTCCAGAGCGAGTTTTATGGCATCTTGATTCCTCTAAAAAGTTCACATGTAGGTCATTCTTTTCTTCCCTTACAGAATCACCGAATAACCCCATATTTCCTTATTCTTCTCATATTTGGCATGCATACATTCCATCCAAAGTTAAGGTATTTGGGTGGTCTCTGGCACACATGAGACTTAATACTATGGAAATGTTACAGAGAAGGCTTCTTGATATGTGTATTTCCCCTCATTGTTGTGTTTTTTTGTAAGCTGGATGATGATTCTATTGATCACATCTTTTATCAATGCCTATTTGCAAAGGCTCTTTGGGGAAATTGGTATGCTTTTTCAGGTAATAGATTTCTCTTCCCTCATCAAGTTGTTGAAGGTTTGTCCTTGTGCCACATTCCTTCACTATCCAAGGATGAGAAGTGCATTGGTCAGATTGCTTTCTTTGCTACCTTATGGATGTTATGGTTTGAACGCAATAACATGATCTTTCACAACAATGTCAAAACTTAAAATTACGGCTTGTGCTTGGGTTTATGTCTCCCCTCATTCTAAGGGTTACTCTTTATTAGACTGGTTATTGAATTGGAACAATTGTATGTATGTTGGTAGGGTCCATGTTGTTTAAGTTACCTTAGCGTTGACGTTTCCTCTTTTTGGTGTTTCATATCATCACCTCTGGTGATCCGGTCTAATGTATTTTCTTTCTTATGATTAATATATGTTCCAATTGTTTTTTCTCAAAAAAAAAAAAGTTTCCTTCACATGTGTGCAAATTAAAGAAGGCTATTTATGGTCTCATTTTTTAGGTTTTTGCTGATGTCAATTGGGTGGGAAACTTCGATGATCGAACCTTCACCTCGGCCTATGTTCTATTTCTTTAAGCAAATTCAGTCAGCTGGAGCTCTAAGAAGCAAAAAATCGTAGCAAGATCTTCCACTAAAGCTGAATGTAGAGTTGTTGCTTCAACTACTGCTGAGCTAAATTGGGTGCAAAATTTACTTTAAGAACTCAAATTTTCACCCGCTTTGACACCGACAACTTACTGCGATAACATTGTTGCCACCTATTTATGTGCCAATTCATTATTTCATTCTCAGATGAAACACATCATGATAGACTTCCATTTTGTTCGAGATCAAGTGTGTAATACCCTGTATTTCACAAAAAAAAATAAAATAAAATAAATTAAGATAACGCACATGCTTGGAAGTCCAGGCACATGGCACATGGCATATGCCTGGAAGTCCAGGCAGCCCGCCTGGACTTTCAGACGCCAAAAACTCTATATAAACCAACCCTCCCCTCTTCATTTTTCACACCAAATTCACTCCAAATTGTGATTTTTCCTCATCTTTTCACTTATATTGAGTTTTTAGTCTTTTGAGACTCTCTGTCCGAGACTCTCAATGCAGTACGACGAAGTTCTGTCCGGAGGAAAGCGCCAGATCTGAAAAAGAAGAAGTTAGTATCTGAAGGTGGGAAACGAAACATAGGTTTGCGTGTTTTATAACTTTTATTAAAGTTTACATTCAATTATTATTATGTCTACTGTTCATTTACACTGCATTATGTCATATAATTTTTATACTGCCGCACTTATGCCAGTACACTTGGAATTCACGTATTATACTGTCATAATGCCAGATTTGTGGTCAATCTAACTCAACTAGACTCGGTCTTGTCCCCAGTAACTTTAAATAGTGAACGGGAGGCAGCGGCCTGCTCTAGGCGATTGGTTATTTAAGCAGACCTTGTGTCTCACCTCTCAATTGGGGACTGATCTAGTTGGTCTTATTGAAAGCTATCAGCTTATACATGTAATACCTAATGTCCTAACCTTGCACGTCGTGATACCGACCCTGATAAGGATCACCAGACGTTGCCAAAGTCAGTCTAAATGTCAAGAAAATACAAAACTAGTAGACTAGACCAGTTCATGCATTGGCATGATACATATCACCACCTAGGGACGTATATGGTTTATGACTCATAGAATAGTTAGGAGCACTGCTCCGCTATTCATTACATTTCTCTGGAGAGGGACGTACATGAGAACCCGGCTACGCTCGGGGAGGGACATCAGTACGTGAATCCAGAGCATTGTTCTTGAGGAGGGACGTACAATGAGAACCTGGCTACGCCCGGGGAAGGACACCTGTACGTGAACTCAGGCGATGTATGTTCATCAAACCATTACGAGACGATGTCATGCATACATACATATTGATTGATTATGATGCTCACATGTGTATTTAAGATATTTGATATTGAAGTATGCTTTATTAATTGTTATACTCACGAACTATTTACCCATTGAGCCCGTTAAGCTCACTCCATTATTATCCAATCTTTCACAGGAACTTAGGGTGGACTGGGTGCAGGTTATGGGGCCTACATTTTATACCATTTGTATGATTCATTGAGGATTTTGGGGAGTATGTTCCCTTGACCTTTTTATGTACAAATTATATTATGAATTAAATGAAATCAGACTAGTGTGACATATATTTCTGCTGCGCACTCTGTTGTTATCATTATTATTGTTCCAAATACACGCCCCATCCGAGAGTGTACCGCCGGTTTAGGCGCGTCCGGGCGGGGTGTGACATTTAATGGTATCAGAGCGTACGGTCCACGGCCCGCCCAAGTCCACCAAATTAGGAGAAGAAAAATTTTACTAGATATATATATCTCTAGAACTATATATATATGATTTGTATATAGTTGAAATTTATATTAAATATATATCTAGAAAACTATATGATCTCTATATAGTTTGATTTGAATATATATATAGTTGTGATTTATGAAAATTATATATATTAATGATTAAATATATATCTATATATCTATGCATATAGGAGATATATATATACCTTGTTATTATTGATGAAAATTTTGGATGAAAATTTTTATTAGATATATATATCTCTAAAACTATATATATATATGTCAGTTATAAATAGTTGAGATTTATATTAAATATATATCTAGAAAGCTATATGATTTTTATATAGTTTGATTTAAATATACATATAGTCATGATTTATTTAAAAACTATATGTATAGTTATATACCTTAGTGTATATGAGATATATATATATCATATTAAAAAAAAAATGAAAAAATGTTATTAGATATATATATCTTTAGAACTATATATATATATATATATATATATATATATATATATATATATATATATATGTGAATTATATATAGTTAAGATTTGTATTAAATATATATCTAAGAAAACTATATAGTTTTATATAGTTTAGAAATATATATATATATAGTTGTGATTAATGAAAACTATATATATTGTTATGATCAAATATATATATCTATATATCTATGCATATAGGAGATATATATATACTATGTTGATAATGAAAAAAAAAAATTATGAATGAAAATTTTTATTAGATATATAATCTCTAGAACTATATATATAGTTAAGATTTGTATTAAATAAATATCTAAGAAAACTGTATATGATTTAGATATAGTTTAAATTTCAAATATATATATAGTTGATTTGTGAAAACTATATATACAGTTATGATTACATATATATATATATATATATATATATATCATATTGCTAATGAAGAATTTTGATTACATGATGGCATAAACATCAAGAGAAAAATATAAATTATCATCCAACTGGCAAGGCATAAATCTTAAAAATGTTAGGAATATATTTTGTGTCTTTCATAAATTTATTTTCCTTTCAGCAAAGAATGGTCTCAAGTGAAACAACAACTTCCACTAGCAGGGAACCAATTCCCACTGGACTCAAGGAATTGTCCAAAAGGGAGGTTATGACCATGAGGAACATCAACAACAGAGATCTCCGCCTCAACCCAATCCTTCACGACAAACTCGCAACTGTGGGTTGGTTGAACATAACAACGGTTGAGGGCTACTTCTCTTACAACTCGGTGAGATCCTTCTACGAAGCCATGAATTACGTGGGAATTCCAGAAGAAGGAATCAACCCTGTATTGGAGACAACAGTTATGGGGATAAAAATTCCTATCAACGTCGAAATCATCGCTCGACTTATGAAGATTCCGATTGAGGAAAGAATTATTGATCCACATGAACCGCAGACAATTACAGAGATTGCAGAGTCTAATGAACAATTATTCAATTCCCTCACCAAGGAGCCATACACTCAATCGACGTTCACCAACCTCCCAAACAATTATCTTAAACCATATCTTGCCGGCTTAGGAAAAATCGTGTTTGGCAACATCTTGCCAGAAAGGAGGCCTAATGGCATTATGTCAAGGGCCCAACTCCTTGTGCTATATTGCATAGAGAAGGGAATAAAGGTCTCCCTACCTCACATCATCATCCAACAAATGTTGAGGGTGATTCAAAACCCTTTGAGACAGGAATTCCTCGATTACGGAGTCTTGATCATGCGGATGCTACGCGAAGTAAACATCGACACTTTTGATGGAACTTCGACACAAATCGTTGAACCAGTTACAACATCTTCTATCTTCAAGATATATGTTCCAAGGGGAGGAGTAACTGACGAGGAAGTATTCGGCACAACGATAGGAAATGACGAAAGAATGAGGGACAAGCATGGACGTTGCTTTCGAAAAATTCGACGCAAGATTCCCGTCGAAGAAGCACCAAATTTTGGAGGGCAGATCATCCCAATGAGCCCACTATTTCAAACTTTTTCACCTCATACAGATCTAGATATACAAGGGGTTCCAGTTAGGGGATCCTCGTATAATCAAAACAATTACCTTTCACCTATGAATCACACGTACAACCAATACTTTTCCCCCCAATGCCTATGGCCTACCCTCCACCTATGGGACAATCGAGCCATCAACCACCAATGGACCAATCGACTAACCTTTTTCAAAGGTTAAATAAAATCGAATCCAATATGGCGGAAATGAGAGCGACTCAAAATTATATATTAACACATGCAAAACTCTGAAGCAGAGCGAGCAAACTCTCAACCTTCTGTTAGTAGTCGTTCTGTACGTAACAGTAGATCTCGAAGGAGCGGTAGTAGACAAGAAAGTCACAATTAATTACTGGCATTGTAAACTTTTCTTTGATATATATAAATGAAATTGTTATGTTTAAAGACTATCTTTGGTGGGCCGACTTACAACCATTTTTTCTTTTGTATCACTAACTTTGGAGTGGTATGAGACATAACAAAATTGGAGGATACTAAATAAAATGTGGAAGTAAGAAAACCCATGACCTTGTGTGAAAAGAAACATTTGAAGAAAGTTGTATTACTAATATTATCACTAAGTTTACACGGTATGGGACGAGTAAATTCGGACGATACTATTAGTGAACTTCTATTCAGCCAATGTTTTTAGAGACCGTGTTCATACAACTTAACTTGGTTAACACCTTTATTACCAAAGTCATGTGTTATGGGACACATGAACTTGGCTAATAATCGAAAAGACTAAGACTAAGAGTTTGAATACATAAGATTGCGATAGAATGTTAGATCAGGATATTTACCGAGGCAAATCGTAGAATTCTTATGACTCGTATAGATTTTTAATGAAATATATAAGTATGTTCACAAAGACCAAAACCAAATCATTTGAAATACTTGCAAAGTTTTGTACTTATTATATAAACATTCTAACCTTGTTTTTTTTACACCCTGCCAAACATATGAGTTGTATAAGATTATTTGATTCCTCAACAAAAACCTTACACTATACTTAGAAAAAAAAAGGTGATTTTAATATTGCAGTACTCTCGAAATTGTTGCTTAGCATACTATAACATTATACTTGACTACAATTTCTAAATCTTGGTTTTATTTTCTCCTTGCCAGTGAGAAAATGCAAACAAGGAAGAGAGGAAGGCCACGTACTGTTCGTCCAGCAGTTGAGGCACCTCCTGAAATTCAGGAACCGCCGCCTCCGACAACAGCACAGGCCACACCTGTCACTGCCACTCAATCTGGGCAGACAATACCACCCCCACCCGCACCCTTTACTATGCCTACGAGCATGGAAACCTTTTTTGCCGCATTTATGGAAGCAATCAAAGTCACTGTTCAAACGGCCATTCATGAGACCGCGACCAGTCAGGTTGCCACGGTTCAAGCACCTGTAAAATTTGGGTCGGAAGCTCAAATCGATCAGATTACAAAGTACAAGCGACTACAACCTCTTACTTTCGATGGCACCATTGATGCTGATGAGGTGCAAAAGTGGCTGGATGAGTCAAAGAAGGCTCTTGATGCAATGGGAGTCGATGAGACTCGAAAAATACCACTAGCGACCTACCAACTTGTTCGTGGGGCAAACACATGGTGGATGACAGTGAAAGAAGACCCAAGGGTCAACATAGCAGATAACTTGGCAACAGTTTGAGTCAATGTTTATTGATGAGTATTTTCCCAGCACAGTGACGAAGCAGAAGCGCCAGGAATTCGCTAAGTTATACCAGGGCACCATGACTGTCAGAGAATATGCTGGAAAATTCAAAGAATTATCAGTCTACTCTCTCTCCACCATCTCAACAAAGCGAGATAAGACTGAGAAATTTTATAATGGCCTTCGCCATGACATTCGACAAGCCTTGTCGATCTTGGATCTAAAGATTTACAAGGAAGTTGTTGACAAGGCCATGAGCTTTGAACAAGAGAAGATCTTACAGGAACAGAGAATGAATAAGGGCAAACGACCTGCAACATTTTCCCAACAAGGCTCGCAGCAGGGCAACAAGAAGAAGCCCTACTACAATCAAAATCCAGCCCTCCCAGCCTCTGTTTCGAAGCATGAGGCCACAACACCTGCGGCTGAACCTTCTAACCCTAACCATCAGGGTTTTCGTAATCATGACCGCGGAGGTCGTTATGGAAAGGGTGTTCGTCGAAACGGCAATGGCAGAGGTGGTGGTCGACACCACAATCAGCAAGCCCAGCAGAACAATCAGCATGGCCAGCAACACAATCAGCAATACAACCCTACTTGTTTCAACTGCAGCCAGCAGGGCCACGTAAGAAATGCCTGTCCGCACCTTCAGCAACCTGTTCCTGCTATTCTGGTCCAACAAGCACCACCTGCTGCTAATGCCCAACCCAGGCAGAACCAGCAGAACCAGGGTCAACGGAATTAGGGCAGAGCATATGCCATCGCTCAACAACCCCTCCCAGACAACAATGTAGTCGAAGGTACCTTTCCTTTGTTCAATACAATGGTGCATGTTTTGTTTGATTCAGGTGCTACACATTCTTTTATATCATCAGCATTGGTAAGACATTTAGGCCTGCATCCTGAACCTACAAACATCACACTCCATGTCACGTCACCGTTTGAATCTGGTTCTGACGTGAATTTGCAGTGTTCTCGATGTGAACTTCGAATGTCAGAACAGATAATATATGCAGATCTTTTTGTGATGGATATGGACGACTTCGACATCATCCTCGGCATGGACTGACTCGCACCACTGAATGCAAAAATCGACTGCCTGAAGAAGCAAGTTCAGTTAACCTTGCCTACAGGAGAGTTTGTCAAGATTCACGGAACAAGGAAATGGATACACAAATCAACAGTTGCACTTCTCAAATCTCAACTTCGAGCGTTATCCCTTGGTGACGAAAATGAATCACCAGCACTATACCCTCTCGAAGTACACGATGTTCCAGTCATATCTGAATTCCCAACAGTTTTTCTAAATGACCTTCCTGGTCTACCTCCAGTTAGGGAATTTGATTTTGAGATCAACCTCATACCTGGGACAGGGCCTATCTCAATTCCACCATACAGAATGTCTAATGTCGAACTAGTCGAATTAGACAAACAACTAAAGGAATTAGAGAGTAATGGCTTCATCCGAAAGAGTTCATCACTCTGGGGCGCTCCAGTTCTGTTTGTTCGCAAAAAGGATGGTTCGTTACGACTTTGCATCGATTGTCGCAAGTTAAATAACATCACCATCAAGAACAGATATCCATTGCCCAAGATCGATGACTTGTTCGACCAACTTAGAGAAGCCAAATACTTCTTTAAGATTGATTTACGGTCCGGTAATCACTAACTCCAGATTCGAGAGTCGGACATCACCAAGACGACGTTCAGAACTCGGTACGGTCATTATGAGTTCTTAGTTATGCCGTTCGGTCTAACAAATGCACCTGCTACATTCATGGATTTGATGAATCGCATATTCAGGTTATACTTAGACCGGTTTGTGGTGGTTTTTGTGGACGACATCTTGATATATTCCTCAACTGAGGAAGACCATAAAATACATTTGAAAATAGTCCTCCAGACCTTGAGAAGCCACCAACTATATACAAAGTTGAGTAAGTGCAAATTTTGGGCGAAGAGAGTTCAATTCCTAGGCCATGTGGTTTCAGGCAATGACATTGAGGTAGATCCTTCTAAGGTTGAAGCCGTTTTAAACTAGAAGTAGCCTACCACTGTTACTCAGATTAGGAGTTTTGTTGGGTTGGCTGGCTATTACAGACGCTTCGTCAAGGACTTCTCAAAGATTGCTGAAACTATGACCAAGCTCACTCAAAAAGACGTGCGATTCATCTGGAATCCCGCCGGTGAAGCATCATTTCAGGAATTGAAGAAACGCCTCACGACGGCACCTGCACTTATCACTCCAAGAAATGCAATTGGATTTTCATTATACACCGACGCCTCTCTCCAAGGCTTAGGTGCCGTACTAATGCAAGAAGGCCAAGTTGTTGCATATGCCTCGAGGCAACTAAAGATTCACGAGGGTAATTACCCAACACATGACTTGGAACTTGCAGCTGTTGTGTTTGCAGTGAAGCTATGGTGTCATTACCTATACGGTGAACTGTTTGAGGTCTTCTCGGATCACAAAATTCTTAAGTACATATACAATCAAAGAGACCTAAACCTCCGCCAGAGACGATGGTTGGAATTCTTGAAAGATTATGACTTTCAACTCCAGTACCATCCCTGAAAGGCCAATGTTGTGGCCGATGCCCTAAGTAGAAAATCTTATGTTGCTTGCACTCTTACTTCTTCTTTTCCTTTTCCCCATTCTCTTTTCTTTCCTTTTTCTCTCTCTCCCCTGTTTTCTTCCTTCATTCCGTCCTGCAACTCAAGCATATTTTAGTTTAGTTTTTTTTTTCTTTTCTTTTAAGCAACCAACAGTAATACATTTATATGTATCATACATAATTTTTACCAAGTGTTATTATTATTATTATTTATTGCAACTCCAATGTTATTATTTTTTAAGCAATCAAGATGTTATATAATATATTTATATGTATCATACATTTTTTTTTAACCAAGTGTTATTATTTTTTAAACATGACAATTCAAGTATTATCATTTTTTTTAGCAACCAAAATGTTATATAATATATTTATATATATGTCATATATACAATACGTTATTATTTTTTTAAACATTGCAATTCAAGTATTATTATTTTTTAAGCAACCAAAATGTTATGTAATATATTTATATATATATATCATACATACAATACATTATTATTATTTTTTTAACCATTGCAACTCAATTATTTATTTTTAGCAATCAAGATATTATATAATATATTTATATGTATCATACATATTTTTTTACCAAGTGTTATTATTTTTTAAAACATTACAACTCAAGTGTTATTATTTCTTTTTAGCAACCAAAATGTTATATAATATATTTATATATATATATATATCACATATTGTATTATATCATGTTATACCATACACATCATTATATCATATCACAAGGCACTATAATATGTTATTATATATATATACTTAGTTTAAACATCCAACCACTATATATATATATATATATATATATATATATATATATATATATATATACATGTATATGTATATATCTCTACACTAATAATCGAGTAATTATATTAACAAACGTAATATACGTGTACAGGTTGATTACCACGCGTGACGAGGAATTTAAGTAATTTGGAATTTAGCGATTCAGGTGAGAATGATTCTAGGCCTTCATAATATTTTATTTGATATATAGATAGGAATGTTAAATTAATTAGGTCCATAGTATTATTAGATTGCTTATGCATGCCTATTGTACATGATTATATGTATGCAATGTTGTGATTGTTTAACCATGATGATATGTGTGTTAACATGATTTTTATTCTGATCAAATGATAATTGGATGCATGAAATTCATGTGGTAGTTGAATTCATTTATAAATTATAATGCCTGATAATTAAATGTATGATTTGGAATATTGGCATGGTGAATGCGTGAACACTATTATAATTGATTTTGTAACATGATACCATGTGTAGTGGAGTTGAATGTGTTTTATGAATGCACTTTATATCGTGCTTATACCGTACGTATGGCGTGACATCACTAAAGAACACGATTAAGATAATAATCACACATATGGGGCAGTTATTCTAAAGAATATCACCAATGTTCTAATTTTTGGGCTGTGCCACCCTGAGTTTGAATTTCCTAACGGTACGTGATTTAGAACGTGATGAATAATTTAATATTGCAACGATTAATGTGTGAAACTTGTTTGTAATGTTCTTGTGTATGTATCACAATAAAATATTGTGAATTGTTTAGATGACCCACTGGGCTTTCAAGCTCACCCTTATTTTTATATGCAGGTGCTTAGGAGAATAAAATTGCGAGTTCGTGACATAGTGCAGAGTAGTAGGGGTGGGTTAATTAATTAGTATTATGAGACTGAATATTTTCATTTAATTTTTAAAGGTTTATTATTCAAACGAATTGTATTGATAATTGAAATTCAATGAATATTATTACGGTCAGTAAAGACCCTGTGATTTAATTCACGTGTGAATGCCTTGGAATAGAATTCATTAATTCTATTTGATGATTGTATTTTAATGTTGTGTCCATAATGAATGGACAAGGGCAAGTATCATCGTATGAAGATAACAATTGTATGAAGAATTAAAGGTATTCGTTTATCTTAACCAGTAAGTTGGATGGAAGAATATAAACTCATAGCTTTGCAAATCTTATTATTTATAAAATGGTTATGGGTTAAGATAGACGGATACGAGTGACGTCTCAATTTTCAGTGATACTTTATATAAAAATAAAATATTCATTATCTTACAAAAAAAAAAAAAAATTAGTTTTGAAAATCGGGGTGTTACTTCCTTTCTTTAATGTCTTTGGCTAGACATGGTCACGCCTTATTGTCCATAAACTGAGCATTCCAAATCAATCTCTTCAACATTACACTCCTGAAAGCCTTCATAAAAAAGTTTTAAGCGATGACCATTGACCTTAAAAATTTTTCCAGTGTCCGGACCTTGTATCTGAACTATAGGGGTCTTGTAGGTTGTTCGGTAAGCCCATAGTGCATTATCAAGCCGCATACTCCAATCTTTCTTATTCGGGTTGACAGTCTTCTCAAGTATGGACTTGATTTCTCTATTGGATACCTCAGCTTGTCCACTTGTTTACGGATGATAAGCAGTAGAGATGCGATGAGTAACATTGTATTTCTTCAATAAAGCTTCCACCACTCTATTGCAAAGATGAGTGCCTCGGTCACTGATTATAACTTTTGGTGTTCCAAACCTGACAAAAATATGAGATTTGACAAAATCTACAACAACTTTAGCATCGTCAGTTTGAGTAGCCTTAGCTTCTATCCACTTTGGAAAATAATCCACAGCAAGAATAATGTAAACATTACCATAAGAAGAAGGGAAAGAGCCCATAAAATCAATACCCCAAACATCAAATATCTCACAAACAAGAATAGGGGTAAGTGGCATTTGATCTCTACGCCCTAAATTTCCAATTTTCTGACAAGGTTCACAAGCCTTACAAAACATATATGAATCACGAAACAAAGTAGGCCGAAATAGTCCACACTCTAATACCTTCCGGGTTGTTCTCTTAGGACCAAAGTGTCCTCCACATGCATATGAATGACAAAATTTTAAAACGGAAAGATTTTCTTGTTGAGAGACACACCTTCGAATAATTTGGTCAGAGCAATGTTTCCATAAATAAGAATCGTCCCAAACGTAATATTTAGCATCACTTATGATTTTATCTTTTTGAGCTCTAGATAGATCATCTGGTAGTGTTCTAGTAACCAGATAATTAACAATATAAGCATACCAGGGAGCTCTCTTTTGAATGGAAAAGAGATGCTCATCTGGAAAATTGTCTTGTAATGGTGACGGCTCTTCATTTGTGATTAATCTACTGAGGTGGTCGGCAACCTGATTTTTTGTACCTTTCTTCTCACGTATTTCCAAGTCAAACTCTTGTAACAAGAGTATCCACCAAATGAGTCTAGGTTTCGCCTCCTTCTTTGAGAGCAAGTACTTGAAAGCTGCGTGATCATAATAAACAATCACTTTAGTACTTAATAAATATTCACAATCGGTTAACCAAGCATCACTCAAAGTGAAAATATTGACTTTTTTTTTTTTTTTTTTAAGGCCCAAACCTGAGCCGTGGCACACCAATAGAGACCCTATACATACATACATATATATATATATATATATATATATATAAAAGAAATGTTAGTAATCGTATATACTCTTGCCTAATTTGCTAAGCCATCATCTCTTCATCTCTGAAAATCACCTTTTTTGTTAACATTTCTTTTATACGCCTCCCAAATTGGGGTATGTTTTATATACTGATTCTTAGAAATTATTGACAATAATATTAATGATGACTATGCAAGTTCCTCTCGTATTAATTGCAAGACCATTATCTCCATTGTTTTGATGTTGTAAGTTGTGACACATAACATGTGGATGCTATTTTTTCAAGACTTAGATGATTGTATTAAATTGCTTATATGAAGGCATTTTACTGCCTTGAACTTGAAATCTTAATACGGAGCTCTGTTTGATTACTGTCGTTGTAAAGGATCCAATTATGTGTATTTTCTTTTTTTCTATAAGTAAGTTTTAATATTGCCATATATCTAATGGCATTAATATTTTGCTTAAGTTGTTGTTACATTGTCTGCATTTCTCACTTCAATTAAATTGATTCAATGTCTTGTCTTAAATAATTGTTCTGATATGAAACTA
Organism: Paratinospora sagittata; assembly: GCA_035771175.1. Classification (NCBI taxonomy): domain Eukaryota; kingdom Viridiplantae; phylum Streptophyta; class Magnoliopsida; order Ranunculales; family Menispermaceae; genus Paratinospora; species Paratinospora sagittata. The sequence goes on along the minus strand of JAYMFD010001829.1, from coordinate 14,667 downwards.
TTGTAGTTTCAAAGTTTTTTTATCTTTTTTATTTTTTTATTTTTTATTATATATATATTTACTAGAAATAAAACCAGTATTCCCACTTAGGAGCCCACTAATCCTCACACTAACGAATTAACAAGAATGGTCCCGCCTCCAAAGCCCACAGTCAGTCGAGTTTGTAAATTTGTCTTGTGTGCTCAGGTACGATACTTCTTCCCCAAAGAAACCTACACTATGGAAGCCTTTAGCTTGATAGAGTGCTCCACAAATGTATTTATATTTTATTTTTTTGAAAGGAAACAAACACAAATATATTAATAACAAAACTGTAAAGCAAGATACAACAGTAGGTTAGATTACCAGAAGTACTCTAACAAGTAAAAGAGAACAACAAAAAAAAACTAAGACAATCACCCCTTGTACAACAAAAACAAACATCGATTACAAACAATTTTCTCAATTTCTAACCTACTCATTAATTGAGTACGTACGCCCTGTTTATCAGCCTTGTTTGTGTATATATGTATATTTAGTACCATATGTAAATATACGTTTGCCTTGTTTGTGTATGTGTTTTCTTTTCTTTTCTGTTGAAGAGGGTATGGCAGTACAAGAGATTTGTAGGATATAATGCGTTACTTACCAAGTAGAATACGAAGTTAATTGATCGAGGCTAGAGTTTGACTCTATGTACTTAAGACAATTATGTCTCGCCTAGGTGCTCACGGTGTATGACACTTGTCTCCTAGGATACAACGATCACATCTTGTAACAGTAGCACTTTAAATTACAAGATCAATTAACCAATTGATGTTTAGTACTTTCTCTCACTATAACTAAAATGAAGAATACATGTTCTAATTGAATGTGATCTAATGATTGAATGAATGACTCTAGTGGGGACTATTTATAGTTGCCTAAAGGGTGCAAATCAAAGAGACACCGTTGGGAATAGTCACTTTCTTAAGGACATGTTTATACATGATAATAGACACCATTTAAAAGGTCACATTTCTTTAAATAAAAAAGTGTTATGTGAATGGGCACATTCATTTAATACACCTTTCCATCTTCCCAATTTTTCATTCATTTTAAAATGGGATTTTCACATATAATTTTCCAACAATCCCCCACATGAATGAAAATTATACTCTTTAATCTATCCCCTACATAAATGGATTTTTAATGCATAATGTAATGTAGCCACTTGAGAGAGTACTGGCGGAATGAAACTGCATCAGGATAGGTAGCTTGTGGCTTTAAACCTTCCTTAGTGAGATACTATCGGATTTACAAGCTAATCAGTGAACGCGATGTCTTGAAATGTTAAGCTGTTTATGTAAACCAAGACAATAATATTCACACAATTCCTTTCCAAACATTATTGGTTCTCACGGTTGTGTTTATTTTGGCCCTGAACAACTCTCGGATTCATGAGTGCTTTAGAGAATTCAAGTCTTAAAATCCTCATAGAATTGACCCAATTCACACTCACATAGGTGATTTCCTATTAAGAGTATCTCTGTCATACCCCACATAATTATTATGTCATAGGAATCATTAAAAGTTATGCTTATCCTTACTCATTTTGAAAACAACACTATTATATCATAGGAATAGGTAGGAATGTTGATTTCCTTAGTGCTATACCAGATTTCATAATTTAGTTGTCCCTTTTGAACCTAGTTCTTGGGATCTCCAATCATCTTGGTTGAGTTTCCACTATGAAACTCTATCTAATAGGCTTTAATCTCATTTCCCTTGATGAACAGTTTACTTGATCTCTAGGCAAACCTTTAGTTAGTGGATCCGTAAGGTTCTCCTTGTATTTAGGTTATGGAGCTCGATTTTCAAGTAATTGTTTAATGGTAATGTGTCTTCGATGTATATGTCTTGATTACCATTTTACATTTTATTTTGTGCTCTAGCTATAACAGACATATTGTTACAATGAATGCATATTGTAGAGACAGGTTTTGACAAACATGAAATTTCCAATAAAATCATGAAGCCATATTTGCTTCTCCAAAGCTCCTCAGATTCCATTGTGAATCTAACTACAACTTTATTTAAGGATTTTCAAGATACCGTACTTACTTTTCCAATTATGAGCACATATTCACTTGTGGATTTAGTGTCTTTTGCATCACTATATCCTTCAAGTACTATTAGGTATCTTGTATAATGTTATCCAAAACTTTGGGTATTCTTTAGATATCAAAGTACCCTAATTAATGTTTTATACTGATCTTTCTCATATCAATAGATCCATGAGCCTTTAATTTTCCTTTAAAAATCCATCTATACTCCATAAAAAAGAATAAATGGTTTTAGGCTCCACTTTCACCTTTTCAGGTTTAGGTATTAGCCCTTTGCTAAATACCCCCACATTTTTAAGTTTCATAGGAAGGTTTCTTAATTACCTTTCCGCAACTCATAAGGAATAATATTCCTTTTCTTGAATTTGTTTAGTTAAAGCATGGCAATGATAAATACCACATAAACAGAAATATTTAATTGATCTCAAGAAGAAATACAATTTCACTTGGTTATAAAGCATCACACAGTAAATAATATAAAGGTCATATATAAACTAATAATTTAATTGATGGGAAGTAAATTAAATTTTTCATGAATTAATCAACATGTCTCAAAATAATTAATCCATGGCGTATAATAACTTTTCCAAATTATATGAAAATTATATGAATTATGATTATTCAATGATCTACAAGAACCATATACATATCATGCATCAATAAATAATTACCATTAAGATTATATTATGTGAGGTACATATGAACAGTATGAACATACATACACCAATAGATATGAACAATAACGTTTTCGATCCCAATTGGCCCAATTAAAGGTTTCAAATAAACATCTATTTAACAATGGATACCATTCACAAGTGCTAGATTATTAAATAATTCAAGCACCTGTTATTTATCTAAAAGAATAGAGAAGCTTTATTCAAAATAAAATTATTTTAGAGTAAAAAACCTTGTGCAGGATAGACATGTTATTCAAATAATGAACACTTGTCACTGGTTATGCAACAATTACAGTAACTTTGTTGCCAAAGTTACCCATGTAACAAATAATGCAGATTACCGTGGCTCTTGGAAAAGAGCTTTGGGGCAAAAAAGAAAACTGTCATCCGCATTCTCTAGAATTCCAAAATGCTCATTTCTTCTCAGGAATATCACGATTAAACACCAGAAGAGGAAAATTGCCCTCTTCAATCTTCTCTTCTAGAAGAAAAAGATGAAGCCAATTTCATTTGAACACTAGCAACTTCTTCATCTTCATCTTCTATTGAATCTATTCTGATCCTTGCCAGCAAAATACGAGCCATATCCTCATCGGCATCAATGGCGCTCGGAGAATAGATTCCAACATCTTCCTCCTCTTATTGGCTCTCTCCACCTTGCCTCGCCGGCAAAAGAACTGGTGGCGTCTGGTCATGATTGGTACGGCAAGGATCGATGTCGGTCGAGCACTATCCCACCACCGTTTTCTCCACGGTTTGTGCAGCCTCGCCAACTGGTGCTTCCAACCGGTTTGTTAATTGGACAGTTTCTGTGCAATCACCGCATTTCCAACCGGTGCTTCTCGTTTCCTCACCAGCCTCAGTTGCCACCGAACACATTCAGAGATGGTATCAATAATGGTTGCTGGTCAATATTGCACTTCCAACCGTTGCTTGTCGGCAACTTTTTCGGCACCTACAACTGGTACTTCCAACCGGTACTTGATGGCACTTCGCCAATGATCCAAGATGTACCGCCGGCAACCGAGGATCACATATGGTGGAAGAACCTTGAGTACCGTACGACCAGAAGATCCTTCTTAGGGAGTTGTGTGCCATTCTCGGCTGTCGTGGGGTTGTTTATCACTATATTTCAATACAAATTAACAGATAAACAGATCTTCAAATGATTTGTTCATGGATTAAAAACATATGACACTTTAACCCATATTAAACACGTAATAGTTATAAGGATCCCAATTTGTTAAAGCAATCTGGGTGACTGAGTGTGTACTTCCCTTGAAATAAAATGAATTAAACATTTATGAAATGTGCTGTACATCACGATTCAGAACATGCAAAATCGATCTTACCCAATAACGCACCGATAGAACAAAATACACAAAATTGTACATACAGTCATCCAAATCACATGGGGATTATCAGATAATTGTCTTAAGATTGTAGGATATAATGCATCCACTTATCAAGTAGAATACAAAGTTAATTGTTCGAGGCTAGAGTTTGACTCTATGTCCTTAAGACAATTATGTCCCGTTTAGGTGCTCACGATGTATGTCATTCGTCTCTCAGGATACAACGATCATATCTTGTAACAGTGTCACTTCAAATTACAAGATCAACAAACTAATTGATGTTTAGTGCTTTCTCACACATTATGACTAAAATGAAGAATACAAGTTATAATTGAATGTGATCTAATGATTAAATGAATGACTCTAGTGGAGACTATTTATAGTTGTCTAAAATTAAAGAAACACCATTGGGAAGAGTTATTTTCTTAAAGACATGTCTATAGATTATAATAAACATCATTTCAAAGGTCACGGCCCTTTAAATAAAATAGTGTCATGTGATTGGGCTCACCCATTTAATACACCTTTCCATCTTCCCAATTTTTCATTCATTTTAAAATAGAATTTTCTCTTCTATTTTTCCAACAGTTTCAGTTTAGAAAACTTCGTAATATATCCATTTGAGTTCCCTCCAACTTTAGTCTTAGCATAACGAAGGAATGAAAGAGTTTTAGTTGCTTCGTCGACCTCAAGGAGACCAACACACACTTGAACGTGTCCCAGCACCACTTCACCACTGGTAAACAATCAATCCCAATCCAATCATAGTTACATCTCACCATCCGTTCTTCTCATTGAAGTTCGTTGTTCCACTCGAGAATCTTGAAATCCGTGGTTTTAATGCGGAGCAACATTCTTCTTTCATTTGCGGACCCATTCCAAAGAACAACTTTGTCGTCAGATGCTATTGACAGTAATAAATCCCGTTTTAAAGAAGTTGTAATGGAGTTCCTTATGTTTCCCCACCTGGTAGATGCCTGCAACTTAAAAACCAGCAAAACATTTTTCTAGACAAAGTCATCCCCATTACTGTTACTATTGATTTTTGTCACGAATGTCTTCGCTAAGCCCGAAGATTTTCTTCCCAATGTCTCCTATCTCCTATTAGCGTTATTTCCCTTATTAGAGTCCCTCCCATTGTAACCATTAACTGCCTCCCTCCCATTGTAACCCTTAGTTGCTTCCCTTTCCTGTTTACCATGCAACAGGTCTTTGACATACTCACCAACACCTGTCCAACTCCCTGCGTTCTCATCGTTGGGAACAATAATAATTTTTGTGTCATCTTTCCCGACCCACGAGATTTTCAGGAATGATCATTTCTCATTAGACTGCACCTCCGTAATGATCACTCCGTCTTTACCTCGTTGTGTTCTAATGAATGAGCCATCATCCACACTTTTTTCAGCCACCTTCATCTACTTGATAAGCAAGTTTGCTAACTCTCATTCAAGATGTATGTCTAATCTTTTGTGCCCAACCCTTTCCTCAATGAACACTGATTTTATGTCACCATCCCTCCATGGCCGGAATACCTTCTGGGATGTATGGAACACCATGATCGTTTACCGGATGTGGCTTTTGCCGCTTGTTATTAATCTCAAGCAGGGGAAAGGTTCATTGTTTATATCCTAATGTTAATGCAGCGGAAATATTTTTGAAATGAATTCCTTATTCATCTCTTTTTCCTCATTGTTGCATTTTGTGTCACTTGGACGGTGAGTCTGTGATTGTTCATTGTGCATGGAGTAGGTTTTCATGGCAGAGGTGGATTGTTATGGGTGATAGGCTCTTTGCCAGAAGGTACTAATTGTTATATATATGTCAGAAGGTACTAAGAAAATTAATTAAAAGTTGTTAAATTGCATCTCCTTTAGTTTGATAAACTATAATATATTGTTTCTAATAATGCTAATTTGTGGCTTGAGGATGGATGAGATTTCAACTCTAGCTCTAGGTTTAAGCATTAAAAGTTGTTAAATTGCATCACCTTAATTTCAGTTTGATGAACTAGAATATATTGTTTCTAATAATGTTAATATGTTGGATGAGATTTAACTCTAGTTCTATGCTTAAGCTATGGCACATGCATGGTACATCATGTTCTTTATAGTTACAGCTAAAATAATTGAAGGTTAATTAGCTAGGTTTTGAGTAATAAGAATTTGCATCTTTCATTTTAGGTGGTTATTCAAAAAGAGGCATTGAATGAAGAGTTTACAAGTACTAAAGGCACAAAAATTTATTTTCAATTTTGAGGAGGAGAAGACCCTATAGCTTCCCCTAAAGCCGGACTTTCGTCCATCTATCCAAAATTTCGTAAGCGATGATAAAAACGTAGGGACGCAACTCCCCTCTAGCTCCTTCTGTCCGTCCACCCACTCTGTATAACGTGGCACCTTTGGAACAATGCGTTAGGACAAGATGGGGATTGGTGGCTCAAAACGTCGTGATAAGAAGGTTTCGTGGCACGCTTGAGCAGCAAGCTGTCAATCAAGATATTTGTATAAATGCAATTGACACAATCACCGATTGTCGATTTAAGAAACTAAGATAGCTAAAACATATGAAGTCCAAAAGTTTGAGGGGAAAAATATTTTTAGGGCAATATTTATAATAAAGTTAAATTTATATTAGAAGATATACTTTCCTTGAGAAATAATTACTTTTTAAGAAAATCTCATTTTTTTTTAATTGTACATGAAAAATCATTTTTCATATCTATATTTAAAGTACAAATGTCAATCAAGAACATTAGATACTATAATTGTTATAAATGTCCTACCATCCCAAACCAACTTTTTATTAATATCTTATATTAACTCCACTCAATAAATATTTTTTCCTACGACATAAGTTCGACTACTTGAATTTTATTCATCCACTTAGGTCAATCAATGTCTTGTGTTAAGCTGTTGAAGACTTCTAAACTTTTAAATAAATAAAATTTTGTAGGATTTATATAAAACTTTTTAAACTATTTCTTCCAATATTTTTTTAAGTATATGATTTCATTTTTTTTTCATTGTATTTAACCATTTATTTCTACTAATTTAATTACTAACGCGTTTCATAATTATTTTATTTATTACAAAATATTTTGTTTTAGTTATTTTCATGGCTTTTTTTTTTTTTTTTTAACTTTCCCTTTGTAAATGTTCATTTTTTGTCATAAAAAAAAAAAAAAAAAAAAAAAAAAAAAAAAAAAAACTCAATAAGGAGGGAGAGTGACTTCCCCTTCATATAGATAGCCCTACATGTAGTCTATAGCACAAGAAAAATTTCTCTCTTGACAAAGGTTGTGTCAACCCATTTAATGACATACTCAACTTATATGGTCATGTTCATTTCCATTATATATATCTATATAACATACCATTTATATGCACATATTAGTTTAAAGAATAATGTTTGACTAACACACTTTACAAATACGTTTTGTTGACATTACCCTTGAAAGTTGTTTAATAGCCTCGAATCACATGTTGATATGTGATTTGAGGCGATCAAACAATTCTCAAAGGTAAGAACAATGTCAATAAAATGTGTTTTCAAAGTATTTTCCTAGTTTAAAAGCTTAGAGTTCCTTAGAGTCAATGGGGTTTCATTTTCGAGACAGCCTCATTTAGGCCCCTTTTGACACCTAATTCAAAAAATATTTTTTTGTTTTTGAAAACAAAGAAAACCATGAATACTATTTTTGTTGGATTGTTTTGAAAATTTCTAAAAATATTTTTTGAACTTGACTCTTGGTTTACTTTGTTTATAATTAAGAAAGTGCCCAAAAAACTGACTTTGAATGTGTGTGTGCATATATATATATATATATTATGTATGTACGTACATATATATGTATGTATGCATGTACACCTTCGTAAACCTAGATATAACATTATAAAACATGAAGTTCATTCTTTTAAATTAAATAAAGTTATCTTTTGTTTTTATTATTTATACATGTAATCATTTTTGTTAAATCTTGAGGTACAGTCAACAATAAACAAACTAAAACAAATATGACATTTAGACGCCATCAACAACACTTAATTTTTAATTAAATGAATTAAGTCCTTTTAGAAATATTTTGATATAAGTGCTCTATTGCTAGCTAGATTCAATGAAACTAAGAGTTTAAAAAATTAAAAACAAAACTAAAACACTTCGTTTTTATAAATGAAAATAGAGGCATAGCTAATAATTTTATTTAGGGTACACTAAAAAAAACTTTAGACAAACCTTGACAGTGCGAGAAAAATTCATTGATTGAAAACAAAATATATACCTAAAAAATGGGGGATATAATGAATAAGGTTTCACTAACCCATAAATCAAATTCAAAGCAAAATCAACCCCCAAAATGTATCAAAGTAAAATGAAATCCCCAAAAACCAAATTATCAAAGTTTGACAATGTCATCAAAAACCCACGTCACAAATATCTCATTACCAAATCAAACAACAAAAACCAAACCACACCCTCATAAGCAAGATTATCAAACATGAAAATACAAAATTATCTTTAAAAAATCATTTTTTTTCTAAAAGAGCTTGTACATTTACTTGTGTTTGTACTTGCTTTCAAAAAGAAGTGAAGCTTAACTAATGATGTTAACAGAGATGGAGTCACGATGATAGAGGCGTGATCGCGTGGTCACATGGTTACCAAATGATGAAACCACAATTTAAAAAAAAAAAGTCTTAAAATTTAAGAATAGTGGCCAAATTAAGTCATTGTATTCTTTCTAAAACAAAGAGTGTAGGTTTGTTGGGTAAGATAGCCATCAGAGCATTTTTATAATATAATAGAGGATTTTTTTTTTTTTGTCAATTTATATATTTGTTACATTAGATCATCACATACATACAAGTGATCATCCTAGATGCAAACTTAAACATGAAATTAAATATCTTAAACACTTTCAAATATTGGAAATCATGAGAAACGCTATCATCGTACCACTTTATATTATGAAACTTAACATTACACATAGGGAAGAGGTGGTGGAGTTGATCGTTGCATGCTGTGCCCATGGTTTGCCTCTGGAGGGGAAGGTTTATTTTCTCTTCCCCTTAATTTTTTCCCTTCTGGGTCTGCAAAACATAAAAATTCAAATATGAAATCAGAAAATTATTCACATAGCAAAAGGGCACTCTTTAGCTTAGTTTTTTTTACAAAAATCTTAACACCAAAGATACAATTAGTGTAGCTAGATAACTAAGAACATGTAGGGATAATAATTTACTAGGAATGAGTTATAGAACATCTACTTGTTAAATATAGGTATAAAACTCATAATATATGAAGCCACAAACTTTAATCCGACATGTTACAATATACAAAATGAATTTAGGTATATATTTGATACCTATTTTTAGCTTATCTTTGTGTGATATAACTTTGATACCAACCTCGAATTATCGGGAAAATGTGATTTAAAGGCATCAACATACAAGTGAGGTTTGTGCTAAAAATGAATGATAAAAAAATGTGTATGAATATAAAAATACTCTATGCAATGTTATGTGTATTTGAGTACCTCCATAAACCAGTTGTAACTGCATGTAGTAGACGACAACAATCAAAAGTAGCAAAATAAGGGAATGAATCAAGATAGAGAAAGCCATCTCCCACTTCTTGTGGTGGTTCCTTTGTGTTTTTAAAACAAAGAAAAAGGTTCATTATCTAGTGCATTCTCCACCAATTTAAATTAATGAGGGATAGAGACAATCACTTGATTTAATGTTTTGTGGGTCATCATATGACTTTAGTGTCCATCTAGTTGGTGTTACATAAATACAAGGTTGAAACTAGAAAGAAATAAGTCTTACCTAACATGAGCGCCTAATATCTTATATCTTTCAATTATTTTATTTACAAATTGGTTAAATTAATTAATTTTCTAATTACAATTAAATATAATATGCACAAATGACAATAAATTTCATTTTAAGAAGTCTTCATTAAACTGAATATGCTCAAAGGTTTCTTGGGAAAGTGCATGATGTACAGCTCCTTAGTTGACTAAACTAATCTCATGGCCTCTTTTGTTGATTATATATAGATTTCGATGGCTCCAATTGAATAAATTCATTTTCTAGAATTTTCATGGTCTATTATCCATCTTAAGAACCTCAAAAAACAAAATTAAATTACTTCACTTTTTTAATCTATTCCATGGTGGATGCATACCGGTATATATATATATATATGTGTGTGTATGTGTATAACACATGTTATTGGTATCCCTACGATAAAAATATATGCAGAATAGGATTTTAGAGTCGTAAATATTATAAAAAATTGATAACAATTAGAAGCTATTCATATGAGCTTCATTACTTTGTGTTTTCGAAAGATGAAACATATTGTTATTATTTTATATGTAGTATGACTAAATCATCTTTGTTTGATTTTATCGAGAAAAGAAATATAAATTCTAAAACTATAAAAACTTATATCCTTATTTTTTAAATTTTTTTTTACAATTATCTTAATTTCATACAAATACTTAATTATCTGCAAAAATAGTAGATTTGAAAGCCAACTTTGTAAAGTAGTACATTCTTTATACAATTAAAAATATAGCACGTTTGGCCTCGTAAAATGTTTGAAAATGCATTTATTTGTTTTAAATGACCAACATGTTCGTTTTGCCAACTCCCTTCCACCTATTTGCACTTTGGTTTGAATGCTTAACATCCCTCTTAAACAGATTTATTCCGGTCACAATAAATCACACTTCTTTACCATTTCGAAAATGTAAGACATTAAAATTATGTTATTGTCAAACCAAACAATATCAATATTGTTTTTTTGCATCCACCAATTTGCCATGAGTATTCCATGACATTTAAAACTAATCTCATTGTGCATCCATTTCAAAAAGAAATGAAGATATGAGTTTAGTGTTTATTTTAAAACTTTATTTTTGCTATTTTTAATATTTCTAGTCGTAGTTCTATGATATCAAAGGCTAAAATTAAATGCAATGCCCGAACTTTAAAATCCAAATCCCAAACACAACGAATAGATTGTTTTTATGAGTTGCAGACGCTTAACTGATATATCAATGCACGAAAGAAATATATATCGCACAATAGTGATGTATAATATAAATATGACCAATATATTACACATAATTGATTTACAATCAGATATGACTGATATAATCGATGTATTCATTAGCCAATGTTTGTTACATGACAAAAATAATGATCATCTTTATTTAGCATGAAGGAGAATAAGTCAAAAATGTATTAAACAAATATTATGTTACTAACAAACTTGTGGAAGTATTGGATGTCTTCAAGGATTACATGTATCGAATCCTTATTAATGTAGTTTATGGTTTTCTTATATTGAACCCATTAATTCATCATATCATTTTGACATATGACTATATGACACTATATAAAGCAGATGTTTTTAGTAAAAAAGATGATAAGAATATGAAAATCTTCTCAAATTCAATTTAGAACCAATTATGTTACTCCTTTATATATCTCTATTCATGGTGTGCCATACCATTTTACAAAATTTTTCACACAACCAAATGTGTTATATATTTAATCACAAAAAAATGTGTTGCATATATTTAATTATATGAAGAATATGCTATTTTTTGTAACATTAGTTTTCAAATATGTTATTTTTATGTTTCCATATCTTTTTTTGTGATGCTCCTCGAGCATGGGGTGAAAAACATAACACACGTGACAATGCATGGTGGGCTATTAATTTACATATTTACACAAAATTTGCCATAAATTCTAATAGAATTTTTTCTTGTTAAATAACCCATGTAAAATTCATAATCTGATCCGTGAGGGTTTTAGCTCAATGACCAGGAGGAGAGATGGAAGACACTGACTGAGGTCGAGGTCTGAAGTTTGAATCTTGGCTTGACGAGTTTAATGTCCTGGTATTCGGACTGATGCGTAGTGAATGTCTTAGGCAATGAATTTGTTAGACTATAAGGGTGGGGCCCCTCGAAAAAAATACCACTGTATCAAACAAAATAAGTTATGTAATTACTTGCTAAAAGAAAAAAAGAAAAAGGTTATGTAATTATATATTAAGTAGAGTTGCAAAAATAAAAAAGTTCAAGTTCTACGGTAGAGTTTCCAGTACTTGCCATTTTTTTCATGAAGATTCACACACTGGAAATTTTGCAGAAACAGAACAATGTGCACTCTGAAATAAAGAAAAGACGGCATCCATGGCAACAAAACTTCCGTGGCAGCACCAAGAGCAGCAGCTGCTCTCTCTCTCGTCAACACTTCCTATTCCACACTTCTCAACCATCTCCTAAACTCAACTACACCCGCTCTTTCACACACCCAACAAGCCCACGCTCTCATCTTCAAAACTGGCCTTTCAAATCACACCCATTTCACCACAAAACTCATCTCCCTTTACGCCAATTCCCTTCACTTTTCCGATTCTTCTCTCCTTCTCGACACAATTCCCGAACCAAATCTCTTCTCCTTCACTACCCTTATTTCTGCTTCCTCCAAATCCCATCATTTCAACCTCACTCTTCATCTTCTTCGTCAATTGCTCTCCCATGGTCTCCTACGAGACAATTTCATCATACCCAGTATTCTCAAGGCCTGCACGGCGGTCTTCGATTTTGAAACGGGTCGAAAGGTCCATGGTTATGCATTAGTTTCTGGGTATGCTTTGGATTCGTTTGTTCAATCTTCTTTAGTTCACATGTATGTGAAATTCGGAGAAACGAGGAATGCTCGCAAAGTGTTGGATGAAATGCCGCAGAGAAATGTGGTTTGTTGGAGTGCCATGGTTTCGGGGTATGCTCGAATGGGGTATGTTGACGAGGCCAAGGAGCTTTTCAATGAGATGAGGAGTTCAGGGGTGGAACCGAATTCGGTGTTGTGGAATGGTTTGATTGCTGGGTTTAACCATAATGGGTTGTTTTTGTTGGTTTAGTCCACCTCATGCATAGCCGCCATCAATAGTCAACAAATGCATGCAATGAATAGTCAAATTCATCAAGCTGCATGGGAGCGTGGGATGGTTGCATGAAGCACGTGGGCGAAATCTTCTTGTTGTAGCTCTATAAATAGAGCTCTGTTTCTCCTTGTAAAACATTCCTGTGAATACAATTGTTGCCTCCCGTGGATGTAGGTATTTTTGTCGAACCACGTTAAACTTTGGTTGTCTTAATTTTCTTTCATGCTTTCGCATAACAAATTGGTATCAGAGATTAGGTGAAGCTTTGAAAGAAAACGGACACCCGGTCGAATTTTTTCAAGATTTCATCGAAAAATTCGAGATTCTGTATCAGTGATCGGAATTGTTTTCTGATTATCCGTTGAGGTAGCTCTCGTTTCCAGGAATCCAACGCAATAAACGGCGAGAAAAACGGACAAGAAACGAGTCCTAGGGAGCCGTTCAAAGTCTAGAAAAATTCTCTGCAAATTTTTTTTGTTGCAGCGCGCAGGGAAGAAGAAGCCGGGTGAAGAAGACGGATCAGACTCATATCCGACCCGACCCGCAATCAGAACTGTTCATCCGCACTGGCCCTGCCCACTCTGTAAACACTGTCAACAGGCCCAACCTTTTCTAATCCAAAACTGTTCATCCGCCCCTGGCCCAGCCCACTCTATAAACACTATTCATCGGTCCGTCACTGTTCCCGGCCCCAGTACTATTCACGATCCGCCTGTTTCGTCCCGTCACTATTCATAAGGCCCAGCCCGATTTTCAGTCCGACACTATTTATCCAACCCAACTATTCATCCGGCCCATTTTCTATTGTTCATCCGACCCTCTATTCATCCGACACTGTTCATCAGCCCAGTTGTTTCGGCCCGTCACTGTTCATACAGCCCAATACTGTTCATCCGCTAATTTTTTGTCTGATTTCAGCAAAGTCAAACTCGTTTCCACCATTTTCGACCGTTCCGGACGCAGCCGTGCAATCCGTTTCTGCAGATTCAGCTCCTAAGTTATTGATATAGCTTAGTTGGAGTTGTTTATCATTTTTTCAGCACTTTTCGGCGTCATACATATTTTCGGTCTTAATGGCGGAAGAACTCCCAACCACAAGCAAGCCTTGGCAAAGAAGTTCGATGACCAACGCAAAGTTCGAGGTGGAGAAATTCAACGGCACCAACAACTTTGGCATGTGGCAATGCAAAGTTCAAGATCTACTATTCAGGGAAGGATCACATATTGCCTTGGAAGCCAAGCCCAAGGATATGTCCGATGATGATTGGAATTTTGTAAATCGTCAAGCTTGTGGCACAATCCGATTCTGTTTGGCGAAGGATCAGAAGTACTTTGTCATGAAAGAGACTATGGCAATAAGTCTCTGGAAGAAACTGGAAGACAAGTACATGACGAAAAGCGTAGAGAACCGCCTCTACCTGAAGAAGAAGCTCTATCATTTTCAGTACAAGGAAGGTACTCCCATGAGTGAGCATCTTGATCAATTCAACAAGACTCTTGCTGATCTACTAAATCTTGATGTTGACCCTCTTGATGAGGATAAAGCACTATTGTTGTTAAACTCTTTGCCTGAAAGTT
>JAYMFD010002552.1:0-53202 GCA_035771175.1 Paratinospora sagittata | reverse complement strand
CGAGCATGCCACGGAGATTCAGATTGAAAGGTATGCACGAGCGTACATCATGCAACTAATTGGGGGATGCTTATTCTCAGATCAATCAAACAACTTGGTACATCTGTGCTTCCTACCTTTACTTGCGAATTTTGACGTGGCTAGCACTTACGCGTGGAGGACTGTGACCTTGGCATGGTTATATCGTCAAATGTGTCGTGTGGTTGATTTTGAGAAGCAAGGTGTCTCAGGGACCCTTTATTCTATTGCAATTGTGGGCATGAGACCGATTTCCCTTTTTAGCTCCACAAAGGCTTGATAGTACTCATGCTGATCCAGCTGGGCCGTATGCAAATCTATTGCTGCCACCTCCATTAGGATATAGGTAAATTGAAAGTGGCCTTTATTTTTCGCGTTATAAATATAACATTATATATTTACATCATTGAATTGATTTCTCTATTTGTTTTGCAGATGGAGAAACGTTCTCGTTACCACCTAGGTCCCAATGCATGTCTTGCATAAATATCGGGACACACAAACTCCTCATTGAAGAATTGATGATCATGGTTAACTTATTATAATTTTGTTGCATATCACCACTGACACTAGTATACGGTTATTCAGGTGATATGGACACCATACTCAGATGAATTAATCAATGAATTACCTGAGTACTATCATTGTAGAAGGCACATATGGCGGACTATGCCACCGTTGATTTGTTTCTCCATAGTCGAGCTACACCGGCCTGATCGAGTGTTGCGGTAGTTTGGAATGAGACAAACAATTCCTGAGCCATGCAACACAAGACTCGATCTCCATGATTACGACATGAGAAGATAGGCCGATGCTAATTGGCTGGTGGTCCATAAAGATTATGTTGCTCAATAGGAGGAACAGGAGGAAAACTTGGCCGAGGGTGAAGCCTACAAGGGTCATGCATCGTCAACCCTTGATTATTATGACCCGTACATGATATGGTATCGGTTGGTAACGAGAAAGTATATGACCATAACCGGAGCAACCATTAACTACTTGGGGAGAATATGCATTTTGCTTCTTATATTTTTAAAATTATTTGTATTTTTCTTTTAATTTAACTTAGGTAATTTTTTTTTCAGGCTTCCAACTTAGCTCAGGTCCACTTGCACAATCAGGCTAATGACGTATCTGCCCTAAGGCAGATTGACCAGACTGCTATGACTGCATTGCAAATGGCACACTTGGAGCATCTGTTGAGGGTGGGAACTACAGAAGAACCATCGCTCACATTTCACCAGAGTCCTATTACCCCTACCACCGACCCTTATTCATTTGCGGATGTTCATGTGTCAACCTCACATGAAGATTCTTTTGTGTTATTCGGCACAACTACACATGTTGGGGTTGACCCTATGCCATTTGAAGAGGGGACGCCAGAGGGGATTATAGAAAAACATGATGAGCCGGGCGAGGACCCAGACGAAGGCGAAGTAGAATATTGGGGAGCAAGAGGTAGGCGAGGGCTAGGCGAGGACTTGCACCTATGCTAGAGGCCTATTACGGAGACACATGACGAGCCCTCTGATCATGATCACGGTCCAGATGATGTTCATCCTCCAGTGCAACCCCCATTGCAACAATACACTAGAGTTCATTTGCGCAGCAACAAACGATGTAAATAGCCAATATGTGGCACCGATTGACGACACGGTTTTATATCATGGTTTATATTCTTTTATGATGTAATTGATATGCACAAAAAATGTAATGAATCCTTTTGATGTAACATTTACGACATGTTTTGGAACATTTTGAATCAATACACTTTTTCATGGGTTCTTATGTTTTGCATTCCTTAAACATATTGGTTCTTAACATTCTGAGAGTGTTTTCTAAGTGTTTTTAATTAATTTGAACTAAAAATTCTGGTTGGGGGGTGAAAAATTCACTGGGGCATGGGAGCGGGGTTTTGTCGGTTCCGGGGGTCCCTAGCAAGGTATTGGGACTCGCTCTAAGTGTCGGACGAAAAAAAAACCCGGCGGATTGGCCGCGGTTAAGTCAAAAGGGTTTTCTAAGTCGATTTAGTTCATTTGAACTAAAAGTTCCGGTTGGAGGATGAAAAATTGACCGGGACATGGGAACAAAGTTCCGTCGACTCCGGGGTTCCCTGGGATGGTATTGGGACTCGCTCCAAGTGTCGGACAAAAAAAAAACTGGCAGATTGGCCGCGGTTGAGTTAAAAGGGTTTTTTAAGTCGAATTAGTTCATTTGAACTAAAAGTTCCGGTTGGAGGGTGAAAAATTCACCTGGGGATGGAAGCGAGGCTCTGACAGTCCCACGGGTCCTTAGCAGGGTATTGGAACTCGCTTCAAGTGTCAGACTAATAAAAAACCCGACGGATTGGCCGTGGTTGAGTCAAAAGGGTTTTTTAAGTCAATTTAGTTCATTTGAACTAAAACTTCCGGTTGGAGGGTGAAAAATTCACCAGGACATGGGAGCGAGGCTCCGTCGGTTCCGAGGGTCCCTAGCAGGGTATTGGGACTCGTTCCAAGTGTCGGACAAAACAAAAACTGGCGAATTGGCCGCGGTTGAATCAAAAGGGTTTTTTAAGTCGATTTAGTTCATTTGAACTAAAACTTCCGGTTGGTGGGTGAAAAATTCACCGGGGGATGGGAGCAGGGTTCCGACGGTCCTGGGGGTCCCTAGCGAGGTATTAGGGCTTGCTCCAAGTGTCGGACAAAAAAAAAACCCGGCGGATTGGCCGCGGTTGAGTCAAAAGGGTTGTTTAAGTCAATTTAGTTCATTTGAACTAAAACTTCCGGTTGGAGGGTGAAAAATTTATCGGGGCATGGAAGCGGGGTTTCGTCGACTCTGGGGGTCCCTGGGATGGTATTGGGATTCGCTCTAAGTGTCAGACGAAAAAAAAACCCAGCGGATTGGCCGCGGTTGAGTCAAAAGGGTTTTTAAGTCGATTTAGTTCATTTGAACTAAAACTTTCGGTTAGAGGGTGAAAAATTCACCGGAGCATGGGAGCGGGATTCCGACATTTGCGGGGGTCCCTGGGAGGGTATTAGGACTCCTTCCAAATGTCAGATAAATAAAATACCCGGTGGATTGGCCGCGATTGAGTCAAAATGACTTTCTAAGTCCAATTTAGTTCATTTGAACTAAAAGTTCCGGTTAGGGGGTGAAAAATTCACCGGGGCATGGGAGCTGGGTTCCGTCGGTTTCGGGGGTCCCTGGGAGGGACGAATAAAAAACCCTGCATATTGGCCGTGGTTGAGTCAAAAGGTTTTCTAAGTGCAATTGAGTTCATTTGAACTAAAAGTTCCGGTTGTGGGGTGAAAAATTCACTGGGGTGAAAATTTCACTGGGGCATGAGAGCAGTGTTCCGAAGATTTCAGGGGTCCCTAACAGGGTATTGGGACTCGCTTCAAGTATCAGATGAAAAAAAACGAGGCAGATTGGCCGTGGTTGAGTCAAAAGTAGTTTTTAAATCAATTTAGTTCATTTGAACTAAAACTTCCAGTTAGAGGGTGAAAAATTCACCGGGACATGAGAGTGAGGTTTCGTCGGTTTCGGGGGTATTTGGGAAGGTATTGGGAGTCTTTCAAAGTAGCGGTCGACAAAAATACCTGGCGGATTGGCTGTGGCCTAAGAATTTCTTATTTTAAAAAAAAAAATTTGAGCTGAAGTCGTTTTTTAGGAAGACACCTACTACGTGGCAATTTTTTTTTTAATTCGTGCGTATGCGGAAAAAACACTGTTAAATGTTGGGTATATGGGTCATAATTTTAAAAAATTTGGTATTAGGGTCATAATCTTAATTAATTATACTAATCAAGAAAAAAACCCTATATATAAATAGAGTACAAAAGAGCATACATAATATAGAATAAGGTTTTACATTTTTGGAAGTGGTTCGATTTGAGTTGAGTTAGTCGAGTTCCAATGATGTGAATTCATGACCCAACCCAAACTAATCGAGTTAGGTATTTTGAAACCCAACTTGACCCAAATGACTTAGCCAACCCAACCCGACTCAGTAATTTTAATTTGATTTTGTCATGTTGGTCGGGTTTATGTAAACCCCTAATCGGGCCTAGGTTTAGGTTGGGCCTTTTTGATGAAGTCAGACAAGGTGTCCGAGTCGAATTGCCGTCCTTAATAATTTTTATATTTTAAATTTTATTTTATTTGTAAATTGGAATTCAAAATTTTTAAAAAATAGAAATAACTTCAAATTTTGTGAAATTAAATTGTGCCTCTATTTTGTCAAAAGAAAAAAAATTGACTTTATAGTTTTTTTTTTCTTTATTACTATCTTAGTAAAACTGTTTGGTTTTTTAACGGCCATAAAATAAAAAAAATAAAAAAACGAGGCATGGCTCGTTCCAACACCGAGTCGACTCAGCGGCCAATGCTGCTCCTACTACAAGTTTTGACACTCGCACGGTTTCACAGTCGCTCTCTTCCATTATTAAAAACCTCGATTGAATTGGTAAAATTTGAAATTGAAAGCGAAATCCTAAACGAAGAAGAAACCTAAACGAAGTGAGAAACCATATAAAATGGTGGGTTCCCAAAAATGGGGTTATTTCAGAATCATCACTGGAACCATCCTCGGTGGTGTTCTCGGTTTCTATGTTATGCATCGTCTCGAAACATCTTACAAGGCACTTGTTATTCTAACTACCCTTTTCTAATTTTTCTTTCAATTTCTCGATTTCTTTGTTAAATCTTTGTTTTTGCAAATAAACAATTTCTGGGCTTGTTTTGTTTACAGGAGAAGATGAAAGAGAGGTTGCGTTTGTATGAACTGGAAAAGATGAAGAGGGAAAAGTCCTTAGAACAAGATTTCAACGATTCTTCTTCTTAGTTTCACTTTCCCTTGACTATTTACCCTTTTTTTATTTGGGTTTTTCGTTTTTCTTTCGTTTGTTTTAATTGTGAGGTTTAGAGGTAGTTTGGTAGAGTTTTTCAAGGATTTAGGGTTTAGGGTTTATCAAGGAATTTTTAAAGGATGATGCTGCATTTTCCTGACCCTGCAAAATTGAAAACCAAGAGGGTAAGCAATTTTATTCCTAGTCAAGTATGTTTTAGTTTATTATTGGATTAATTATCTTCTTGGTTTATTGATTAATGCAACTTGAAGTGGTTAGAAGAAGCTATGTTCTTGCTACTTTTTGGGTATTCATGTGTTTCTGTAATCTATCTACATTGAGTGCGTTTTTGGGTTTATTGATTAATGCAACTTGAAGTGGTTAGAAGAAGCTATGTTCTTACTACTTTTTGGGTATTCATGTGTTCCTGTAATCTATCTACATTGAGTGCGTTTTTGGGTTTATTGATTAATGCAACTTGAAGTGGTTAGAAGAAGCTATGTTCTTGCTACTTTTTGGGTATTCATGTGTTTCTGTAATCTATCTACTTTGAGTGCGTTTTTGGGTTTATTGATTAATGCAACTTGAAGGGGCTAGAAGAAGCTATGTTCTTGCTACTTTTTCGGTATTCATGTGTTTCTATAATCTATCTATCTACATTGAGCCTGTTTTAGCGTACCCTGTCCCACACGTTTTTTTTCTCCTCTCTTTCGGTTTTTTTGTCTTAACCTAATTAATTTCTTTTTTTTATAGAAAGGGTAAAAAAGACTTCTATTTCTTCTTCAATTTCCTTAAACTTTAAACCCAAAAAAAAAAAAATACTCTCTTTTTTCTTCGTTTGTCTTCCCTTTTATTTTATTTTATTACTATATTACTTTTCTACAAGAAGATCATCATTGCCTTTTTGTATTTTTTTTCTTCGCATTCATAAGGTATTTTTATTTCCAGAGTTCTATTTTTTCTTTTATTAGAAAATAAAATAAAAAAACAGTGTTTCAATTATTCCCTCTTTTGAATATTTTTATTTTTATTTTTATTATAGATGAATGATCCAAACACAAATAACATCATTGCTGGTACTCAAGGTATGCTTTTCAATTTATTTTTTTATTATTTATATGAATGCTTATAGGTTTTTACCTAATTAAATTACATCTTATTTTGGTTTAGAATTTGATTATTTTTTAGAATAGTTTTAATTTTTTTGTAATTTACTTTGTAGAAATTGAAACAAGTAGTAAAGACTATAGTATGGAAGGTGCAGTAATTACCTCAATTGTTCAGGAGAATGAAAAAAAATACTATTTGAACACTATCAAGCGGTAATGATCAATTAGGAAGTCATAATGAAACTGGAGATAATGATCACAACTGCCCACAGATTGGTATGGTTTTTAACAGTGTAGATGAAGCTTACAAGTTTTATAATGACTATGCCAAAAGGATTGGTTTTAGCGTCAAATGGAGAAGAACAAATAGATATTACAAGGATCATAACAAAATAGGATTTCAAAGATTATGTTGCTCATGTGATGGTGAATATTGTAAGAAGAACACTCCAAAAAAGAAGAAGGGAAAATAGAAGATTTGGATGTAAGGCAATGTTTGAAGTTGGAATTACTGAAGATGAGTATAAATTGGATAAATTTGATGCAGAACATAATCATGAGCTAGTTCTACCTGATAGATCACATCTATTGAGATCTTACAGAAAAATAGAATTTTCTCAAGCAAACTTAATTAAGAAAATGCATACATCAGGAATGCAATCATCAGAAATATTTTCTTATATGTTTGTTGAAGCTGGAGGGGCGCAAAACCTTAATTTTATTAAGGTTGATTGTGAGAATCTTATACAAAACGCTAGAGTTGAGATATTAAAAAAGGACGATGTATAATGCCTTTATAATTATTTTGAAAGGAAAAAAAGAGAGGAGAATAAACATTTCTTTTACTCCTTTCGAATAACTGCTGATAACGAGTTATCTAGTGTTTTCTTCTATGATGCAAAGTCAAGGCGTAGCTATGTTTTATTTGGTGATGTTATTTCTTTTGACACTACCTTTAAAACAAATAATTATAATTTGGTTTTGTGCTTTTATAATTTGGTTCTGTGCTATCTGTGAACACAATAGGAGCACAAACCGAATTATAATTATTTGTTTTAAAAGTGTTGTCAAAAGAAATGGCATCACCAAATAAAACATAGTCATGCTTTGACTTTGCATTGCAAAAGAAAACACCAGATAACTGGTTATCTTCAGTTCTTCGAAAGGAGTAAAAGAAATGTTTATTCTCCATTTTCTTCCTTTTAAAAATAATCATAAAGGCATTATACATCTCCCTTTTTTAAGATCTCAACTCTTGCCTTTTGTACAAGATTATCACAATCAACCTTAAAAAAATTAAGGTTTTGCGCCCTTCCAGCTTCAACAAACATATGAGAAAATATTTTTGATGATTGCATTCCTAATGTATGCATTTTCTTAATTAAGTTTGCTTGAGAAA
The DNA here is from genome assembly GCA_035771175.1 of Paratinospora sagittata. NCBI lineage: Eukaryota > Viridiplantae > Streptophyta > Magnoliopsida > Ranunculales > Menispermaceae > Paratinospora > Paratinospora sagittata. The sequence goes on along the minus strand of JAYMFD010002552.1, from coordinate 45,847 downwards.
ATTTTATTTTTCTTTGAGATCTCAATAGATGTGTTCTATCATGTGGAACTAGCTCACGATTATGTTTTGCATCGAATTTATTCAATTTATACTTATCATCTTCAGTAATTCCAACTTCAAACATTGACTTACATCCAAATCTTCTATTTTCCCTTCTTTTTTTTTTTTTTTTTTTCCTGGAGTGTTCTTAAAGTATTCACCTTCACACGAGCAACATAATCTTTGAAGTTTTATTTTGTTATGATCCTTATAGCATCTATTTGTCCTTCTCGTTTTGACGCTAGAATCAATCCTTTTGGCATAGTCATTATAAATTTGTATGCTTCATCTACACTGTTAAAAACCATACCAATCCGTGGGCAATTTGATCATTATCTCCAGTTTCATTATGATTTCCTAATTGATCATTACCACTTGATAGTGTTCAAATAGTATTTTTTACTTTCTCCTAAACAATTGCTGCACCTTCCATACATAGTCTTTACTATTTGTTCCAATTTCTACAAAGTAAATAAAAAATAATCAAATTCTAAACCAAAATAAGACGGTAAAAACGTATAAGCATTCATATAAATAATAAAAAAATAAATTGAAAAACATACCTTGAGTACTGACAATGATGTTATTTGTGTTTGGATCATTCATCTACAATAAAAATATTCAAAAGAGGGAATAATTGAAACATTGTTTTTTTATTTTATTTTCTAATAAAAGAAAAAATAGAAATCTGAAAATAAAAATACAAAAAGACAATGATGATCTTCTTGTAGAAAAATAATATAGCAATAAAAGAAAAGAAAAGGGGTGATAAACCAAGAAAGAAGAGAAAGTCTTTTTTAATTTGGGTTTAACGTTTAAGGAAAGTGAAGAAGAAATAAGTCTTTTTTTTATCGTTTTTAAAAAAAAAGAATTTTAATTAGGCATGTATGCTGTTAACGTACCATTTAAGACAAAAAAAAAGAGACCCTGCGCCACGCAGTAGCACGTGGCGCTGGGTACGTGCGTTAGCGGACCCTGCACATCTACATTGGATTGGTGAGAGTTTATAGATGGAAACATTGATTTTATCATGATTTTCTTCAGTGGGATTTCTTGTTCAACCCATAGTTATCTATTTCCTGCTTTTCAAAATTTTTTTTTTTTTTTCTTTTTGAAAAAAGAAAAGAAAGTCCTACTAATCACAATTTGCAGAGGTTTTGCTGGAAATGAGTGATTCAATTGAAGAAGATACTTATAGTGAGATTTTCCCATGCTTCAATGCAATAGTACTGCTACCATGCTGTTAGCTGTTGTCTACTTGATCCCTTTCACTTTGATCCTTGCTTTTCCATTGTAAGCAAACAGATACTGATCCTGACTTGTTCTCTTGTTTTTCATTGGGCCTATGTGGAAGTTTGGAAGGTCTTGGCCTTAGAACTTAGAAGTTATTACTTCAAAAATTTCAAATTTTTTTAAATTTTTTTAAATTTAACCCAAATATCCAATGATCCAAGACAAGAATGCTTTCTTAAAGAATACAGTTTATGAAAAATATTCTAAGCTTTGACCCATGCTATTAGTTTTTTTTTTTGGTTCAATTTCAAAGTAATATCTTGCATGGGATTGTTTAATTTACTTTGACAGGTAGTTTTTGAAGAAATATATACAACACCTGATCCAAGGACACTAGAGCAGCTAAAAGAGTTAAGCTCTACGCGTAGAGAACTTGAGGAGTCTATTAATGAGAGCAGCTTTATTACAGAGGCTATTGCGAGGGAAATATCTGGAGGGTTAACTTCTCGATCTGAGCAAGTATTGATCTTTTTAAATTAAATTCATGTGAGAAAAGTACCTGGCACATTTCACTTATGCTTTTGCTAAAACAATGTGACAGGATCTGCAAAAGCTGGAACGGTACTTGCCACTCTTGGAAAACTTATTGTTTCATGTTTTATTGGTTGGAGAAGATGCTCGCTTGGCTTGGACTTCAGACCTTAGTATAAGATGGTCTAGTGCCCTTAGTTCATCTCGGGCCTTTAATCTTACTGGTACAAAGTTCTTCTGCAATAATGATTTGCGTTTTGAGCTTGTAATGATCCTTTTCCTTTATGGTGGTATTTTGCGAGAGAGGGGCATAGAAATTCTATCAACAGGTATTGAAGCACCATTTTGTTTTTGAATGTCATGGTTTTTTATTGATTTAAAAGAACTTATTTGGTTTCTCCCATGTATTATTGCAGATGTAGTGCAAGCAGCCACACTCTTTAGAAAGGCAGCAGGTGTGTATCATCATTTGGATCAGATATTTCTATCTAGAGAGCTTGCATTTGCTCGTGAAAGACCACCAGAGGCTACCTCATCCTTATCCTCTATTATGACCCTTATTTGTTTAGCTGAAGCACAGGTTAGTAGTTTCTTATCTCATGCTTGGGGATCACAACTCTGCATATACCAGCATGAATGGTGATATTTGCAAGAAAGGGCCTTACTATTTCTCCCACTTAAGGTTTATGTTATGATCACAATTTCATTATTTCAATGCTCTATACATCTTACTAATTAGCTGTATAGGTTAGAGTAGTTACGGTAGTTTTTGCCTATTATGACCACTTTTAGAACACGGTGGTTTGTGCCTAGGTTATTGGATTTTAGTTGCTGTAATTTTCTATTTCAGAAAGTCAACCAATGAAAAAGGGTAGGAGATTATTCAACAAGATCATTGTTTTGATCTATTGGAGGTTGGTTCTCTCAAAGAACTTATTTAGAGGTTTTGTTCCCTTGAATGAACCAATCAATTCTTTCCCCTTTTTTTCTTTATTTTATGTTTTAAGTTTGCAGATTCCCTAGTTCACAAGGCTCTTACTATTGCAGGGTCTGGTCAAGGGACAATATAGCTTTACTCCACGGCAAAATATTTCGTCTGCTTTCATGTTCATTATCGTATCTTTTGTTTCTAATGTTATTATTCTTTTGGTTAGGCTGTAACTTTGATAAGGGCTGAAGAAAAAGGAAGCAGTCAAGGTCTTTTGGCGAAGCTTTACTATGGAATTAAACAGTTCCTTGATGAGGCCACCACTATTTTACATTCATTAACTAAGGAGTGCAAAAATATTTCTCCGCAGCTTATGGTAGATATCCTTTTCTTAATCACTTATGAAGGAATAATTCGATTCTGCTATCTGAAGTTTCATATTTACTGTTCTTTTTAAATGGAAAAATCTATATTACTGTTTGGAATTATCAAGTATCAATTAACGCCGATATATTTATAAATGAACTTCTGTTTGAGTAAAATTTGTTTTGCCACAAAAGTCATATGTATATTTATAAACAGACTTTCATTTGATTAAAATCTTTTATGTCATAAAATCACATGTATTCTAACTCTGGTTATGCTTAATTGAAAAAATAAAATTAAAGATTATGGTGATATATATACTTGTGCTTTACATCTTTAATGTCAATGCTTCTGCAACTTCTTTATCATGCATATTTCTTTACTTGAAAACCAGAGGAAATTCTTTCTAGAGTAATCATAAGACCAAATGATGAATGGTGTAGCCTTATGTGTATGACTTGAGAGTTCTTTTGAGGTTGAAAATGTTTAAATGTCCAATAAGTGAAATTTGGTAATGATTTTTAGACGATTTGATTAAAGAAGCAAGTCAAGAATTAAGGCCTGACAAAGGAAGGAAGAATTGGTGAGAGCTAGGATCAAGGATCAATTCCAAAAGCAAAGAAAGTCAATTAAGTGAGGATCAAGCGGGGTTGCTTTTGGAACTGGATCTAGACTTTGAATATTTAAGAATTGTTTCTGGAGTTTTATGGATTGATTACCCAGAGTGTGCAATGGAGGTGATTTGATCCTACCTTTGCTTATGTGTTGTTTTGTGTTCATAAACAGGAGGACTTGGGTCCTTTGGATGAGTTTTAAGATATTTTTTCTAGAGAAGTTATAATCTTTAAGCTTCGTGTGATTGAAGTGTTTGAGTGCATTCCTAAAGAGGTGAGGCATTTTGATTCTTAGAGGATTCCAAGGATTGTTTGGTAACTTGTATAGACGTATTAAAATATCCCATAAAAAAAACACATACTGCGAAGACCTTTAGATACTTTAGTTAGAAAGAGTGACCTATTAACAATCCAGTGTAATGATAAGAGTAGAGGAAGACCTAAAATAACATGGATAGAAATAATTAAGGAAAATATAATTGCTTGTAATTTAGATGTCGACTGATCCCTTGATAGAGCAGAGTTGAGGTAGTAGATTCATGTAGTGAACTCTGTAGTTGGGAAAAGGCTTGGTTGAGGTAAGCTGGGTTGAGTTTTATCCAGAAAAAAGAAAGAATGAAAAATCCTACTTAAGGATTGTCTATGTAAAGTGATTCCATCTTGTGAATGTACAAGGGGTATTTGGGCTTGTTTATCAATATTTTTTTGTTGATGAACCACTTATTTGTTGCAATCTTGCAATACTTCATGAAATGAAAGAAGAAAGAATATTAGCCGCAAAATTGAGCAAATTATTATTAATAATTTTTTTTTTTTCATTTCTTTTCTTGTTCTTATCAAAAGCTAATAGGTGCTTATGGATGAAAGGGTGGTAACTTGTGCAGGAATTCATCAATTCTTGCAAGGCCTTACACGAGTTAAGAAGCGAGAAACACCTTGCCGAAGGCTTGAAGCTTGATGACCAAATGGGCGCTGCAGTTGGAGTTCTTTGTCGTGCGTTAAAGAACGTAAAGAACAGAGCACCAGGGAATAATAATTTGTGGCATGGAGTTTTCAAGCAAGAGATAGATGGTGTCAGTGAGATCCTTAGGAAGCGCGAACATGAAAACGAATTGGTGTGGTGTAAAATGGTCCCTAGGAGTGATGAATTGCCATCACTCGAAGGTAAGAAAATTGTGAGTCCCATACCCTATCGCCCCAAGAGTTGTGCATCAAAGCTTGTTTTCAAGGTTTGAAAGTATGTCCATTACATTTTTTTTTTGTTTCTTTCATCTTAAACATTGGTGTTTTGTAAGGAATTTTGTGGTTTACTTACAGTTGTAGCAATAAAAAGTGTTCATCTTTTTAAATAACATGTTTTGGGTCATGGATTCAAATTGTAATTTTACAACTTCATGAGATGAAAGTTGTATGTAATCTGCATAATAGGCATTTCATTGGTCCTCGTGATGCTCAATTTTAAGTCAAATAATTCCAACAAGTGGTTGGTTGAGGGGCGAGGAAGGTTTTAAGTTTGAGCCTCAACTGGTGAGAGGATTAGTGGGGTTTGTACCTATCAGGTTATTGCAATTGAGGTGGGGCTTCAAAGCCTCTTGGGATATATATATATGTTAAGAGTGATTACATCTTCTATAAAATAAAATAAAACAAATAAGTTGAATAATTTGTGAAAAAAAAGAAAGAAGTTTTATGCTAAAAAAGACTTGCTTGGATGGAATATGGAGTAATATTGACGTGGGTTGGGTTTTGCTATGGTTTCAACCATGCGTATGCTGTTGCTATGGATGGAAACATGGCTGGGGTGGCCATGTGTAGGAACCACCCACGTTTTTATTCATTTGTATCTTTTCTGTAACTTTTTACAAGAAATGTTTTATATATTATAAAACTATTCATCTCATTTTATTTTTAAAGCAATATATATATATACTGTTATCTTATTACCCTTCATAAATGCTAAAAACATGTCTTTTCCCTTCCCTACCATCCTAAAAAACTGTCTTTTAAATGCATCAAACTTCATATGGTGTATAAATAAATATATTGCGTTGCGTTTGTAAAGTGAAGGGGAAAGTTACAAAGAAATGAATAAAATGAGACAAGCTAGAGAGAAGAAATAGAGAAAAGGAGGAGAAATTTTATTTTTATTGATTTAGATTTGTTTTAAATTTGTGTATATTGTTTACAACCTAAATACCCCTTTATATAGGTTCTTAGACGTAATGGAAGGGTTAAATTGCATTTACAACCTCTCAATAAAATCAATGGTTACATAGTTCATCACTAATTTAGAGGATACAAAATTTCAAAAATTGGGGGGTTATGAAATGGTAATATTCAAATTATATACAAGTTGTACATATATCTTTAATTTTCTACAACATGTAATTTTCTCTTGTCGGAATCGGGTTACTTACAAAGTAGACTAAGAACTAAATTGATCGAGGCTAAAAGTTTAACTCTATGTTATTAAAATAATTTCATTCCACATAAGTATTATATTCTATTGATAATTGTCTTCAAGATACAACAATAACTTCTTAGTAACACTCCAAATTAGAAGAACAACAAACATGTAATACCTCACACTTACAATGACTAATGAAGAATAATCCAAGTCTTAATTTATAAATGTATTGAAAGACTTCTAATGGGAAATATTTATATTTGTTGAAAAAGGGCAACCCAAAAAGACACCGCAGGGAAGAGTTATTTTCCTATGGATATATCCATGCATAATAAGAGATATCATGTGAATAGTCACACCCCTTTAAATGAATAGATGCAATATGAATAGATACATTCATTTATTCATTTGAATGAATGGATACTATGTGGACGGATACAACCATTTAATACACTTTTTCATTTTTTCATAAATAAGTACATTTTATACCCTATTTTCCATTCACTTTAAAATGAAATTTTAATACCCAAAGTTTCCAACATCTTGAAGCACATACTCCTCTTACTCCTCTTTTTTAATAAATCTTGCATCACACTTATTGCACATGATAACTTTGTATGACACACTTGTGTATTAATTTTAAGTACTTGAAATTATAGCACATACTTTATGTGAATTTCCTTAATTAACGTTGACTATATATATATAATATATGTGTGTGTGTTTATGTATTCATCTTTGGAGGGTTAAGATTCATCTTGTGAGTCTATAAAAAATAAAAAATAAATAAAAAATATTCATCTTGTTAGTATTTTAAAAGTATTTTCAAACTCTATTTTACTGTTTTTTAGTGTGGTGGAAACCAAGCCTAAGGCTTTCACATCCATGGATCAAACTTGAGAGAGGATGCATAACAATTTAAGGTGAGCTTTTTTTTTGTTTTTAAAGAGTTCAATCCATTTTTTTTGAAAAAATTGTCCTCCAATTCGGTCCTACATAATGAACTACACACCTTCAGTTCAACCACACAGGGCCAAACCAAAGGCTTAGAGTTTGGTTTTGTGTGACCGAACTATGGGTTTTGCTTCGGTCACGCAAAACCAAATTAGATGACGATTTGTTTAGAAAAAAAAAAGATTAAACTCTTTGAAAAATGAAAAACTCACCTTGAATTGTTGTGCATCTCACCGAAAGCCAATGGAATGAGCGCGACTATGCAAGGTCCATCTTGTGTTATGCTCATATGAATGAAACCACCTCGTCGTCAAAATTTGTACGAGTAGAATTGAGATTTGAATTTGGTGACTACTTGTGAAGCTCAAAATAAGCCTCCCCAAAGTTTTCTACCCGATAACAATTTCACATGGATCTAATGCCAACCCTATGACTGTTATCATCAAGACATGTCAATCTTTAATCCATTCGAGTCTGAAACTTTTGCTAATACCTTTTGCTGTTAACCTATGCGGTTCTTAGCTCATTCCTAAATATACTGTGATAAAGTGTCACAACCCCCTCCGTAAGGTGAGATCATGACCGACACAAAATACCATATATGCCTTACTTAGACGTATACTATACTCTGTCAGCCTTCGTCCTTTAAGACATACACGTAAATCACTAAAAATTTATCACATATGAATCATATTATCATATCATATTAATCCACATATACACAAAATATCATTCATATATATAATTATTATTATTTTTTTTTCATAAGACTTATACAACTAAGTCTCCCCAAAATATACATCAACATATATTATTTTCATGTATACTATCATTTATACATCTCACTAATATTGTTTGGTGTTATATACATGCATATATACCAAAAATAAAGTATATACCTATCTCCCTGAACACGCAAAATACTCACATTGGCAAATACAGGCTCAATCAACTTTCTTGAGCCTTGCCCTTGTCCGTATGATCTACACCTATAATAAAAAGGGAGTGGAGTGAGCTATAACAAGCTCAGCGAGTAATCTATCTATGACATTATATACGCATCAATATAAAAACATGGCATATTGAAATAACTTTATAAACTCTATGCAAGCCAATATCAAATAATAATACATGCTCAAGATACTTCATGTCATTTGTACAATTTAAACCATGCATATTTTCATAAGACACGTGCACACGATCCTGGTATACGGGCCAAGTTTGTATCCTTTTCATACGTCTATAAAAGGAGAACTTACCCTTTCTAACCAGATCTAATTTATCAGGTAATGAGCGAGTCTCTATCCTTATTATACATTCATAAGGAGAACCCAACCTCATCTTCCTTGGTTTTACCAATGCTTAAAACACATTTTTTTTGTGTGCATTCAAACTGAAATGCAATATTCCATAACATGCTTACATTTATTAAACAGAGTTTATATATTTTACAATGTCATAAATAAAACCAAGATAGAAATACTCACAATTACAGAATTTTCACTAAGTCCACAACACACACAACACTTAGCCAATTTCACCAACAAAACAACACAATTACTTCACTGTTTGCTGTCCATTCTCCTCATCTTAATATTCAATTCTCTGAAATTTGAACATTACAACTATAACCACAAATTCCAGCACATAAGCCAGTCAATTGATCATCAATTAAATCATTAAGTTAATCACAATGCATCAGGATATATCTTACCAAATGTATTCCTAGCACACTCAATTTCCAGCATAAGTACTCATCTTGTACTTATCATCAAACCCATATTCTCACAATTTTGTACTTCAATTCTCTGAAATTCATAATCACAACATATTCAAGATTAATTTCCATCAATTAAACACCATAAAACATCTCAAATTAATCATTGAAAATGGGTTCCAAAATTCTTACCCAATCAGGTTTGGAACATGCAAATCAGCCATGGAAAACCCACAATTTCATCATCAATTTAGTCACCAATCTAGTCACTGAAAATCAGTGTTTTAAACATCAAAACACTCACCAATTATCCAACAACCATTCTCCCATGGTCTCAACCATTAAACACCATAAAACATCACAATTCACTTACTGAAAATCAGTGAAATGAACATCAAATACTTACCCAAGATTTGAGCTTTCAATCCACTCAATTCCAGTCTAGAATCAGCATCAAAATCTCATTCTCAGGTTCAATTCATGGCTTTTGGAGCTCCTTGTTCAAACTCCTCTTCTTCCCGAACGTTCTCTGGTTTTTCACTTGCTCATGTGAATTTCTCCTCAAGTCCAGCAACTTCATTTGGACATTCCAACAGCTTATGTTAATCTTGCCAGCAACTTAATTTACTCTTGCCAGCATACCATCAATGCTAAAACGTGGCAATTTCCTCTTGCCAGCAACACAATAACGTGTTGAAATCATCCATGAAGTGGCTTGAATTCATTAAGACACCTGTTCTAAACCATGCACAAACCATCTTTTCAATTTCATTTTAAAAAAAATTCAGCCCAACGAGGAGCGCACTTCTTGTACCCAAATTCGAAATTTTTTCTAGTCTTGGGCATTTTATGATACGACTAGCCTCCTAGGGTACCAATAGCCCTAAAATACATACAAATACACTATCTAAAGGTCATGTACATATGTATACGCGTACACATATGCCTGACAATACGTATAAGTCAACATACAAGTTTGACTCATACACACGGAGCGTTACAATCTTCCCAACTTAAAGGATTTCGTCCTCGAAATTTAAATCAAGGAACATACCTCAAGTGGTGAACAAACCAGGAAACTGCTCCCGCATCTGATCCTCTCGCTCCCAAGTCTACTATTCATTATCATGAAACTTCCATTTGATTAAGCGGAATCTCCTTGTTCCTGAGTTTCTGAACTCGTCTGGTTATAATCTGAATTGGCTCTTCAGGATATGTAGTGTCCTCCCCAACTTTTAACCGAGCTACATCCAAAACATGAGACGATTTTGGATACTGAGTCGGGTCTGTATGGTATTTTCTCAACATAGAAACATGAAATACATTATGGACACCTGCCAACTGTGATGGTAGAGCAAGTCGGTAAGCTAATAGACTTATCCTCTCGAGGATCTCAAACAAAGTACTTTTCGGTGCTAACAAGCCTTAATCAAGATTTCACCTTAGCACCTCAGGAAAAGAAAAAAGCCAAGGATCGACTCGATCAAGGAACTCAAGATCATATCCAACGGTCAAGATCGTTTCAACCAAAGAACCTCATTGATCACATCATGATTTCAAGACCGATCAAGTTTCATGTCACACCTTGGGTTGCACAGCGTGCCCCCTACCTAGGTGTGGGCGCACCCCCTCGGGAAGAACGCCAGCCATTATGGATCCATAATATTGTCCCATCCCGGTACAGCCACCGCTACACAAGGACGTCTCTTGTACACGGGATCATTTGTTGCCACTGTTCATAAATAGTGCTGGGCCTCCCTAGGAATCGAACTCGAGACCTGCCTTAAGGAGTCTGATTTCGTATTCCTAGTAACCACTGAGCCAATGGTTCAGTGGCTACTCAGAATGCGAATTCAGACTCCTTAAGGGAGGTCTCGAGTTCGATTCTGGGGGAGGCCCTGCACTATTTATGAGTGAATAGTGGGGAGAAATGATCCCGTGTACAAGAGACATCCTTGTGTGGAAGTGGTTGTACCGGGATGAGACAATATTATGGATCCATAATGGCTGGCGTTCGCCCCGAGACCTTTTTGTCACATCCTGGGTTGCAAAGCGTGCCCCCTACCCAGGTGTGGGCGCACCCCCTCGGGGCAAACGCCAGCCATTATGGATCCATAATATTGTCCCATCCCAGTACAGCCACCGCCACACAAGGACGTCTCTTGTACACGGGATCATTTGTTTGCCACTATGATGAATAGTGGGGACAAATGATCCCGTGTACAAGAGACGTCCTTGTGTGGCGGTGGCTGTACCAGGATGAGACAATATTATGGATCCATAATGGCTGGCGTTCGCCCCGAGGGGGTGCGCCCACACCTGGGTAGAGGGCACGCTGTGCAACCCAGGGTGTGACACTTCAAGTCTACATCCTTCGATCAACGTTCAAGACATTCAACTCTAGCGCAAAGTCCACAATGAAGATCTCATAATAAAGAGTTGGATTTAAAGATTATGAGAAAATGAGAAATACACAGTATTTAAGGTATCTCTTTCTCTAATCCACATTGCTCAAACATTTTTCAAAACCATGCACAAATCACTTGCATATTTGCATGTTTTGATTTTACGTTTTACGGTATTTCAAATTATTTAATTTTTTATATTTAATTTGAAATTTATTGAGTTTTTTATTCGCATTTATTGTATATTTAATCGTGAGTCAAAACTGTTTTTAAAGAGTCTTTCAGGATGCTAATGAGTTAGCAGCGCTCTCTTGAACTTGATAAGTCAGGACGCTGATAGTGTATTAGGACGCTGATAACATTCAAGGTTGAATTGAACTGATTCATTAGGACACTTACTTGTATAGTAGTGCCCTCCTTTTTAGTCAACCTCTGAAGTTGTCAGGATGCTGACTTAGTATCAGCTCACTGAAAGATTTCTTAAGTTCTTCAAAGAATGTATCTTTGAGGACGCTGATAGTTATAAGTTGATTAAACTATCAGGATGTCACCTAGATAGGAGCGCCCTCACCTTTGGGAATCAACTTCATAACTTTCAGGACGCTGATTGTCCTTCAACACGTTTTGTATTATTTTAAATGTGGTAGGACGCTTACATAGTTGTAGCGCCCTCATGTTATGTTTTATGTTTTAAAAAGTAGGAGGTTACTCGAAAAGTAGCGCTCTCATGCACTTAATTGTTTTAAAATAAAGCAGGATGCTAACTGTACATTAGCGCCCTCAGGGTTAAGTCGTTTAAGTGTCAAAGTAAGTTAGGACGCTTACAAGTTAGTAACGCCCTCACTTAAGTATTCTGCAGAACACTTATACGTAACGAGCGCCCTCAAAGAACAAAACAACAACGTTGATATTATCCGTCAGGACACTGATTACGGAATCAGGACGCTAATTCAACAACCGTCGCTGTTCTAACAAGTATACTACATAAGTCTACTTTTTCAAAACAGATCTTTGCAAAGAGTCATTTTCAGATTTATCAGAGATCTTCTCTAATGCATGAATTAAGTTTTTCTAAGACTTTTCTTTTTTATGAAATCTGAAAAGAACCAGGATGTTAGTGAAAATTATAGTTGCCATTTTCATATAACATTTTAGTCGTTGTGTGTTAACATTCATAATATTTGAATTTTAAATGTCTAACGACTATGTTCTACTAAGTCTATAAATACCAACACTTAGATCAAACAACTTGCCGATAATTTTTATTGTGCCAATACTTTTTGAAAGTTAGTCTGTGTTAAAATGTTTTTCAAACATCTAAACTTTCAAAGTATTTTTCACTGATACCTTTACGTATTCAAAAGATTTTCATATTGAGTTTCAATTATATTATATCTTTGAAAATCTATTTGATCTGATAACTACTCAAATTCTCAGCATTGATTCATACTTGATATCATTCTTGCTGAAGAAAGAATTTGAGAAATAGTTCATGAGAAATACAATTGTACTTGATTTCATATCTTAAGTACTGTATTAAACTATATCAATAATTACGTTAAGTACTGATCACTGAACCAAAAGTTTTCATACTTATACTTTATCTATTTTGAAAACTATTTGTGTCTTTGATTTACATTGGTCATTTCATTTTTCTACGTCAATGTTTATTTGGTATCATATTATTTCGAAGAAGTACTAATTTTCATATCATATCATTCCTATTTTTTGAAACTGCACTTGAGCAATACCGATATCACACCCCGCCCGGACGTGCCTAAACCGACAATACACTCTCGTACGGGGCGCACATTTGGAACAATAACAATGGTAACAACAGAGTGCGCAGCGGAAATATATGTCACACAGTACAAATCTGATTTCATTTAAATCAGAATATAATTTGTACATAAAATGGTCAAGGGAACATACTCCCCAAAATCCCCAATGAATCATACAAAGGGTACAAAATGTGGGCCCCATAACCTGCACCCGACTGACCCTAATTTCCTGTGAAAGACTGGATAATAATGGAGTGAGCTTAACGTGCTCAGTGGGTAAATAGTTCGTGAGTATAACAATTAATAAAACATACTTCAATATCAAATATCTTAAATACACATGTGAGCATCATAATCAATCAATATGTATGTATGCATGACACCGTCTCGTAATGGTTTGATGAACGTACATTGCCTGAGTTCATGTACAGGTGTCCTTCCCCGTGCGTAGCCAGGTTCTCACTATACGTCCCTCCTCAGGAACGATGCTCTGGATTCACGTACTGATGTCCCTCCCCGGGCGTAGCCGGGTTCTCATGTACGTCCCTCTCCAGAGAAATTTAATGAATAGCGAGCAATGCTCCTAACTATTCTATGAGTCATAAACCATATACGTCCCTAGGTGGTGATATGTATCATGCCAATGCATGAACTGGTCTAGTCTACTGGTTTGGTCTTTTCTTGACATTTAGACTGACTTTGGCAACGTCTGGTGATCCTTATCAGGGTTGGTATCACGACATGCAAGGTTAGGACATTCAGTATTACATGTATAAGCTGATAGCTTTCAATAAGACCAACTAGATCAGTCCCCAGTTGAGAGGTGAGACACAATGTCTGCTTAAATAACCAATCGCCTAGAGCAGCCCACTGCCTTCCGTTCACTATTTAAAGTTACTGGGAGACAAGACCGAGTCTAGTTGAGTCATATTGACCACAAATCCGAAATTATAACAGTATAATACGTGAATTCCAAGTGTACAGGCATGTTCCATGTGCCATGTGCATGGACTTCCAGGCATGTGCTTTATCCTAAAAAAAATTATTATTTTTTTTTTTTTGTGAAATACAGGGTATTACACTGTAATACCCTGTATTTCAACCGAACATTGAAAAGTAAATGATTGTAAGTGTATTTTCTCTTAGCATTACTTATTTCAATTTATACATCTTTGTAATGCTATGGATTGAGCTTAATTGTAAAGTATTCTACTCAGTTAGAACCAACATTATCTAGTGTTGTAATGTTGATGTGTTTCTAGATTGAAACAACCAGGATAAGTGAATGTAGTTTACTTAATGATTTCAGGGTTGAAATCATGTCAAGGTTATCTCTGAACCTGTAAAAGAGAAAAAGGTAAATCCTCACCTGCAAGTAGGAAATAGGTTCGTCCTTAACCTGTAAAAGGATGGGTTATCTCTTAACCTGTAAAAGAGAAACCGATTCTTCTTTATCCTGCAAAAGGAAAACGATTCTTCCTTATCCCGTAAAAGGAAGATGGTTATTCCTTATCCATTAAAAGGAATATGGGTTTTTCCTAATCCCGAAAAAAAGAAAATAGTTAATCCTTAGCCTGTAAAAGGATAGGTTTTCCTTTAACCTGCAAAAGGGCAATTGTACAGTTTGGTTCTCACCCGTAAAAGAATCAGCTAGTGAATTGAGAAAATCTTAATCGGGAGGTTAGGTAATGGACGTAGGCTTGGCCGAACCACTATAAATCTTGTGTGTCTCACGTTTGTATTTTAGTCTTTGTTTAGATTATGCGTTCAATTCCAATACACCCATGTATGTCACTAAGTTATTGGAAGAGAAGTTTAAAATTGACCATCACAACCAATCCACCATCTTCTTGGGTGGACCAACATTTGCTTAGTTGGTTCTTGTCTCGGAGGCTTTGCCATTACGACTATCATTATTGTGATGGTAGTTGTAATACCCTGTATTTCACAAAACAAAATTACTATTTGGGCAACGCCCGAACGTTCACGTGCATGCCAGAACGTTCAGGCGCATGACAGAACGTTCAGGCGCAAAAATCTCTATATAAGAAACCTCCTCATTTCTCATTCCTCACACCAAATCACCTTCTCTTGTGAATTTCTTCTCCTTTCCACGCATTCTAAGTTTTTGAAACTCTCTGTCCGAGACTCTCGGTGCGGTGCAACAAAGTTTTGTCCGGAGGAAAGCGCCAGATCTGAAAGTGGTGCAACGAAGTTCTGTCTGGAGGAAAGCGCCAGATCTGAAAAAAGAAGTTTTATTTGAAGGTGGGGAACGAAACATAGGTTTGTGTGTTTCATAACTTTTATTAAAGTTTACATTCAATTATTATTATGTCTACTATTCATTTACACTGCATTATGTCATATACTGTTTATATTGCCGCACTTATGCCTGTATATTTGGAATTCATGTATTGCACTGTTATAATGTCGGATTTGTGGTCAATCTGACTCAACTAGACTCGGTCTTGTCCTCAGCAACTTTAAATAGTGAACGGGAGGCAGGGGCTGCTCTAGGAGATTGGTATATAAGCAGACCTTGTGTCTCACCTCTCAATTGGGAACTGATCTAGTTGGTCTTATTGAAAGCTATCAGCTTATACAGTAATACTGAATGTCCTAATCTTGCACGTCGTGATACCGACCCTGATAAGGATCACCAGACGTTGCCAAAGTCAGTCTAAATGTCAAGAAAAGACTAGACCAGTAGACTAGACCAGTTCATGCATTGACATCATACATATCACCACCTAGGGACGTATATGGTTTATGACTCATAGAATAGTTAGGAGCACTGCTCGCTATTCAATACATTTCTCTGGAGAGGGACGTACATGAGAATCCGGCTACGCCCGGTGAGGGACATCAGTACGTGAATCCAGAGCATTGTTCCTGTACGTGAATTCAGGCGATGTACGTTCATCAAACCATTACGAGACGGTGTCATGCATACATACATATTGATTGATTATGATGCTCACATGTGTATTTAAGATATTTGACATTGAAGTATGCTTTATTAATTGTTATACTCATGCACTATTTACCCACTGAGCGCGTTAAGCTCACTCCATTATTATCCAATCTTTCACAGAAAATTAGGGTGGACTGGGTGCAGGTTATGGGGCCCACATTTTGTACCCTTTGTATTATTCATTGGGGATTTTGGGAGTATGTTCCCTTGACCGTTTCATGTACAAAAGTATTCTGAATTAAATGAAATCAGATTTTTACTTTGTACTGTATTTCTGCTGCGCACTCTGTTGTTACCATTGTTATTGTTCTAAATGCGCGCCCCGTCCTAGAGTATACCACCGGTTTAGGCGCGTCTGGGCGGGGTGTGACATTTAATGGTATCAGAGCGTACGGTCCACGGCACGCCAAGTCTACCCAATTAGGGGAAGAAAAATTTTATTAGATATATATTTCTCTAGAACTATATATACATATGTCAATTATATATAGTTGGGATTTTTATTAAATATATATCTAGAAAATTATATAGTTTGATTTAACTATACATATAATCATGATTTATTAGAAACTATATGTGTAGTTATGATTGAATATATATATCTGTATATCTTAGTGTATATGAGGTATGTATAAAAAAAAAATTACGAAAAACATTTTATTTGAAAAAAAAAAAAAAAAAAAATTACGAACAAAATTTGATTTGATAAAAAAAAAAAATTTGAAAAATTTTATTTGATATATCTAGAACTATATATATATGAATTATATATATAGTTAATATTTGAATTAAAAACAACTATATATGATTTTTATATAGTTTAATTTCAAATATATATATATATATATATAGTTGATTTTTGGAAACTATATATATAGTTATGATTAAATATGTCTGTACATTCATATGTGAATACGACATATATACATATTTCAAATAGTTGATTTTTGGAAACTATATATAGTTATGATTACATATGTCTATACATTCATATGTGAATACGACATATATACATCAAATCACTAATGAAGAAATTTTCATGATGGCATAAACATCAAAAGAAAACTCGAAAATAATGTCTAGCAGACAAGACATAAATCTTAAAAATGTTAGGAATATATTTTGTGTCTTTCACACAAATTTATTTTCCTTTCAGCAAAAGAATGACATCAAGGGAAGGAACAACTTCCACTAGCAGGGAACCAATTCCCACTAGACTAACGAAATTGTCCAAAAGAGAGGTTATGACTATGAGGAGCATCGACAATAGAGATCTCCGCCTTCGCCCAATCCTTCATGACAAACTCGCAACACCGGATTGGTTAAATATAACCAAAGTCGAGGGTCAAGTCTCTTACAACTTGGTCAGATCCTTCTATGAAGCCATGAATTACGTAGGACTTCACGGAGAAGAGATCAACCCTAATTTGGAGACAACAATCATGGGAACGAAAATTCCTATCAATATCGAGATTATTGCTCGCCTTTTGGAGATTCCTATTGAGGAGAGGATTATTGATCCACATGAACCCCAAACAGTTGCAGAGATCGCAGAATCTAAGGGCAAACGGCCATCAGCTTTGAACAGGTGACTATCTTACGGGAACAGCGAATGAATAAGGGCAAACGACCTGCAACGTTTTCCCAACAAGGCTTACAACAGGGCAACAAGAAGAAGCCCTACTACAATCAAAACCCAGCCCTCTCAGCCCCGGTTTCGTAGAATGAGGCCACAACACCTGCGGCTGAACCTTCTAACCCTCACCATCAGGGTTTCTGAAATCATGGCCGTGGAGGTCGTTATGGAAGAGGTGGTCGTAGAAACGGAAATGGCAGAGGTGGTGGTCGACACCACAATCAGCTAGGCCAGTAGAATAATCAGAATGGCCCGCAAAACAATCTGCAGTACAGGACGACTTGTTTCAACTGCGGCCAGAAGGGCCACGTAAGATATGCCTATCCGTACCTTCAACAACCTATTCCCGTTGTTCCGATCCAACAAGCACCACCTGCTGCTAATGCCCAACCCAGACAGAACCAACAGAACCAGGGTTAACGGAATCAGGGCAGAGAATATGCCATCGCTCACCAACCCTTCCCAGACAATAATGTAGTCGAAGGTACCTTTCCTTTGTTCAATACAATGGTGCATGTTTTGTTTGATTCAGGTGCTACGCATTCTTTTATATCATCAGCATTGGTAAGACATTTAAGCCTGCATCCTGAACCCACAAACATCACACTCCATGTCACATCACTGTTCGGATTTGGTGCTGACGTCAACTTGCAGTGTTCTCGATGTGAGCTTCGAAAGTCAGAACATATAATATATGCCGATCTATTTGTGATGGATTTTGAAGACTTCGACATCATCCTCGGCATGGACTGGCTAACACCACTGAATGCAAAGATCGAACGTATGAAGAAGCAAGTTTAGTTAACCTTGCCTACAGGAGAGTTCGTCAAGCTTCAGGGAACGAGGCAATGGATACACAAATCAACCGTTGCCCATCTCAAGGCACAACTTCGAGCTCTATCCCTTGACAATGAAACCAACTCACCAGCACTATACCCTCTCGAAGTACATGATGTTCTAGTCATATCTGAATTCCCAACAGTTTTTCTTAATGACCTTCCTGGTCTACCTCCAGTTAGGGAATTCAATTTTGTAATCAACCTCATACCAGGGACAGGACCTATCTTCATTCCACCATACAGAATGTTAAATGTCGAATCGGTCGAATTAGACAAACAACTTAAGGAATTAGAGAGTAATGGCTTCATCCGAAAGAGTTCATCACCCTGGGGTGCTCCAGTTCTGTTTGTTAGCAAAAAGGATGGTTCGTTACGACTTTGCATCGAATATCGCAAGTTGAATAACGTCACCATCAAGAACAGATATCCGTTGCCCAGGATCGATGACTTGTTCGACCAACTTAGAGATGCCAAATACTTCTCTAAGATTGATTTACGGTTCGGTTATCACCAACTCCGGATCTGAGAGTCGGACATCACCAAGACGACGTTCAAAACTCGGTACGGTCATTACGATTTCTTAATTATGCCGTTGGGTCTAACAAATGCACCTGCTGCATTCATGGATTTGATGAATCGCATATTCAGGTTATACTTAGATCGGTTTGTGCTGGTTTTTGTGGACGACATCTTGATATATTCCTCAACCGAGGAAGACCATAAAATACATTTGAAGATAGTCCTCTAGACCTTGAGAAGCCACCAACTGTATGCAAAGTTGAGTAAGTGCGAAATTTGGGCAAAGAGAGTTCAATTCCTAGGCCATGTGGTTTCAAGCAATGGCATTGAGGTAGATCCTTCTATGGTTGAAGCGGTTTTAAACTGGAAGCAGCCTACCACTGTTACTCAGATTAGAGGTTTTCTTAGTTTGGCTAGCTATTAGAGACGCTTCATCAAGGACTTCTCAAAGATTGCTGAACCTATGACCAAGCTCACTCGAAAAGACGTGCAATTTATCTGGAATCTTGCCTGTGAAGCATCGTTTCAGGAATTGAAGAAACGCCTCACGACAGCACCTGTACTTATCACTCCAAGAAATGCAATTGGATTTTTATTATACACCGACGCCTCTCTCCAAGGCTTAGGTGTCGTGCTAATGCAAGAAGGCCAAGTGGTTGCATATGCATCCAGACAACTGAAGATTAATGAGGGTAATTACCCAACGCATGACTTGGAACTTGCAGCTGTCGTATTTGCACTGAAGTTATGGCGTCATTACCTATATGGTGAATGGCTTGAGGTCTTCTCGGATCACAAGAGTCTTAAGTACATATACACTCAGAGAGACCTTAACCTCCGCCAAAGACGATGGTGGGAATTCTTGAAAGATTATGACTTTCAACTCTAGTACCATCCCGGAAAGGCTAATGTTGTGGCCGACGCCCTAAGTAGAAAATCTTATGTTGCTTGTACTCTTAACCATGAAATGGGGAAGTTGGCTACAGAGTTGGAGAACTTTAACCTACAGCTGAACGTCGAAGGACCAAGACCACGACTCTCTCAATTATCAGTCAACTCTGAGCTCGTTCGAAAGATTTCAGCCGCTCAAGCCAATGACCGTATGTTAATGGAGAAACGAGACCTTCTACTTAGCGACCAGGACCTTCCTCATTGGTCGGTCTCTGGAGACGGCACCATTTTCTATAAAAAATGTCTTTGCCTACCGAACAATCCTGAGGTTCGTAAAGACGTGCTTACTGAGATGCACTGTTCGAGGTACGCTATGCATCCTGGGGTGACAAGATGTAAAAGGATGTCAAACGTCAATTCTGGTTTTCTGGAATGAAGAAGGCAATTGCAGACTTCGTTGCTCGATGTCTCGTTTGCCAGAAAGTTAAGGCAGAACGAAGACTTCCCTATGGACTTCTCCAGCCGTTACCTATTGGAGAATGGAAATGGGAGAACATCGCAATGGATTTTGTCACGGCTTTACCTCGAAACAATAAAGGACAAGATGCTATCTGGGTTATCATTGACAGACTTACAAAGTCTGCACACTTCTTGCCAATAAAGTTCACGGATAATCCCGCCAAACTTGCAGAACTATATGAAAGAGAGATCGTACGCCTTCATGGCATACCACTCACGATCGTCTCTAATCGAGACCCTCGATTCACATCCAACTTTTGGAAAAGCTTCCAGAATAGAATGGGTTCTAAGATCACTATGAGCACAATCTTCCACCCTCAGACTGATGGGCAGTCAGAGCGGCTTATCCAAATCTTAGAAGACATGTTACGATGCTGCATTTTGGACTTTAATGACGGATGAGCAAAGTATTTGCATCTAGCTGAGTTTGCATACAACAACAGCTACCAAACTAGTATCGGCATGGCACCATACGAGGCTCTCTATGGTCGGCCTTGCAGATCTCCGGTATACTGGTTAGATATGGCAGATCGACTGCAGTTAGGCCCTGAACTAGTTCAAGAGACTTCTGAGAAGATCACACTAGTAAACGAACGACTTCACGTTGCACAAAGTCGACAGAAGAGCTATGCTGACAAGCGGAGACAACCTCTAGAATTTGATAATGGGACTTTGTTTTTCTGAAAGTCCAGCCCACAAGAGGTGTCAAACGCTTTGGAATCAAAGGCAAGCTCTCCCCGCGATATATCGGTCTATTTCAGATCATTGAACGTATTGGCAAACTTGCTTATCGCCTGTCCCTTCCATCGTCCATGCCTAAGGTTCATGACGTTTTTCACGTATCTATGTTTTGCAAGTATCGTCCTGATCCTTCGCATATCATCCCTTTAGTCGAGGTTCGGGTTGAGGAAGGAAATACGTATCAGGAGAATGCAATCCGGATTTTAGATCGAAAAACTCAAGAGCTACGGCGACGTAGCATACCACTTGTGAAAGTGCTCTGGGATCACCACGGAGTAGAGGAAGCAACATGGGAACTAGAAGCAACAATTAAACAGAAATACCCTGACTTGTTTTCTAGTACCACTGATGATGTGGTACATTCTATCATTTTCACTTATCAATCCCAGGACGAAACATTGTTTACACCTATCTTGATCCATTGTTCACTTCAATAACTACGCAGATGTCTGAAAATAATATCAATGGATATAGTGATGCACACATGCAGTGGCCTCCTTATCAACCTGTGGCTACTTCTCAAGCCGATAACCCTCATCACTACTTGACTTGATTTCGTGGGCGAAATCCCTTTAAGAGGGGTAGAGTGTAATACCCTGTATTTCACAAAAAAAACACTATTTGGGCAACGCCCGAACGTTCAGGCGCATGGCAGAACGTTCAGGCGCAATGCATGCCCGAACGTTCAGGCGCAAAAATCTCTATATAAGAAACCTCCTCATTTCTCATTCCTCACACCAAATCACCTTCTCTTGTGAATTTCTTCTCCTTTCCACGCATTCTAAGTTTTTGAGACTCTCGGTGAAGCGCCAGATCTGAAAGCGGTGCAACGAAGTTCTGTCCGGAGGAAAGCGCCAGATCTGAAAGAAGAAGTTTTATCTGAAGGTGGGGAACGAAACATAGGTTTGTGTGTTTCATAACTTTTATTAAAGTTTACATTCAATTATTATTATGTCTACTATTCATTTACACTGCATTATGTCATATACTGTTTATACTGCCGCACTTATGCCTGTATATTTGGAATTCATGTATTGCACTGTTATAATGCCGGATTTGTGGTCAATCTGACTCAACTAG
This sequence comes from Paratinospora sagittata, assembly GCA_035771175.1. NCBI lineage: Eukaryota > Viridiplantae > Streptophyta > Magnoliopsida > Ranunculales > Menispermaceae > Paratinospora > Paratinospora sagittata. The sequence goes on along the minus strand of JAYMFD010002552.1, from coordinate 23,673 downwards.
ACACGGTCTTGTCCTCAGTAACTTTAAATAGTGAACGGGAGGCAGCGAGCTGCTCTAGGCGATTGGTATTTAAGCAGACCTTGTGTCTCACCTCTCAACTGGGGACTGATCTAGTTGGTCTTATTGAAAGCTATCAGCTTATACAGTAATACTGAATGTCCTAATCTTGCACGTCGTGATACCGACCCTGATAAGGATCACCAGACGTTGCCAAAATCAGTCTAAATGTCAAGAAAAGCTTAGACCAGTAGACTAGACCAATTCATGCATTGGCATCATACATATCACCACCTAGGGACGTATATGGTTTATGACTCATAGAATAGTTAGGAGCACTGCTCGCTATTCATTACATTTCTCTGGAGAGGGACGTACGTGAGAACCCGACTACGCCCGAGGAGAGACATCAGTACGTGAATTCAAAGCATCGTTCCTGTACGTGAATTCAGGCGATGTACGTTCATCAAACCATTACGAGACAGTGTCATGCATACATACATATTGATTGATTATGATGCTCACATGTGTATTTAAGATATTTGATATTGAAGTATGCTTTATTAATTGTTATACTCATGCACTATTTACCCACTGAGCGCGTTAAGCTTACTCCATTATTATCCAATCTTTCACAGGAAATTAGGGTGGACTCGGTGCAGGTTATGGGGCTCACATTTTGTACCATTTGTATGATTCATTGGGGATTTTGGGAGTATGTTCCCTTGACCGTTTCATGTACAAAAGTATTCTGAATTAAATGAAATTAGATTTGTACTGTGTACTGTATTTCTGCTGCGCACTCTGTTGTTACCATTGTTATTGTTCCAATGTGCGCCCCATCCGAGAGTGTACCGCCAGTTTAAGCGCGTCCGGGCGGAGTGTGACAATAGTAAAAGTAGTGGAGTTCTTGCAAAGGAAACCTTCGACAATCCATTTGTGAACGCTTGCATCTCATTTAGGTGTAGGCGGACAACTACTTGATAATGAAAGATCACGTTAAAATATACAGGGTCGTGCCTTCCTTGATCTCATCTCCTTTATATATTAAATTAAAAACTATAATATTCAAATGAAGTTTACTTATTCCCTCGTAGAACAGTCCAATAAGTTGAGGGGCCAATGACAAGATTACCCTTCAAAAAAAAATAATTTCACAAATACCATCTACATACAAATAATGACTCATTTGCCATACTTTACTGTTTATTGCACAGTCAGCACGCCAAACAAGCGCCACGTCGGCGCGGAGGTGTCATTTTTTTTTAAGTGAAAGGAAGGCGTCTTTTGAAAAGACGTCTTCCCTTCACAATTTTTTTTTTTACAAGTGTAAGGGAAGGCGTCTTTTGAAAAGACGCCTTCCCTTCACGTTAAAAAAAATTAGGATGAAATGGCCACTGCCATCTTCTTCTGTGATTCTCCGCTCGGCTTCGTCGCTTACAAGTGTTTCTCCAACGAAATTGCTGAACCAATCAGTATCGTGTCAAAGCTCGCTTGTTGCCTCTTCAATGGAAGCCGAAGTAGCAAATCGGAGCTCTGGCTTTCTTTCTCAGAAAGCCTACAATCCTTCCTCATGGGCCCTTCATCTTCAGCCCATCCCTTCTCATATCTTCTCTCTCGCACATGTAAGAATGAAAGCATCAGAAACGGTTTGATTTTTTTATTTTTATTTTTGAAGTTTTGAGAACTTGGGCATGATTGGATCAACATTTTTTGGTCCTGGAAATAATCATTTAGAAGGCCTTTTTCATGGAAAGACTTTAATCCAAATAGAAAATCACATAAAAATGAGACCCTTTTTTTTTCTTTTCTTGCAGTTTCTGTTTGCTGCAATATTGAATGATTATCATATTTTATTTTTGTTGAATTTTATCAGCTCCCAACACCAATTCACAAATGGAATCTACCCAATATGCCCAAAAACGTCGAATTGTGGATTAAGGTAAGGTTCTTTATTTTATTTTTAATTTTTTAAAAACTTCACTTGCTCCTTTAATAGCTCCGAATTCCATTTCATCTATGGATGCCCATGAAAATTTTCGAGTAAATAACTCCAGCTTTGTTTCTGGGGTATTTATTATGTTAATGATTGATTGAAGAATGTCATGGAATTTACAATACGCATAAAATCAAAGGAACCCCCCACCTGTGATACCGAAATGACCCTGAGTTTTCCTGGTGCTGCACTGTTAATGGCATCTTCAATGTTTTGAGTTTGAACATCCTTTCTCCAAGTATCTGAAATGAGTAACAAATAACTAGTATCACATGATTTAAACCAGACGTTGCAAGATTCTAAATGAAAGCAACAAGGTTAAGTAAGCTCAAGGTTAGGATGAAATAATTTTTTTTTTTACAAGTGGAAGGGAAGGCGTCTTTTCCCTTAAACTTGTAAAAAATTTTTTTTTTGAAGGGAATGCGCCTTTTCAAAAGACGCATTCCCTTCATGTTAAAAAAAAATTATCTCATCCTAACCTTGAACTTACTTAACCTTGTTGCTTTCGTTTAGAATCTTGCAACGTCTGGTTTAAATCATGTGATACTAGTTATTTGTTACTCATTTCAGATACTTGGAGAAAGGATGTTCAAACTCAAAACATTGAAGATGCCATTAACAGTGCGGCACCAGGAAAACTCAGGGTCATTTCGGTATCACAGGTGGGGGGTTCCTTTGATTTTATGCGTATTGTAAATTCCATGACATTCTTCAATCAATCATTAACATAATAAATACCCCAGAAACAAAGCTGGAGTTATTTACTCGAAAAAAATTTGTGAAGGGAAGGCGTCTTTTCAAAAGACGCCTTCCCTTGCACTTGTAAAAAAATAAATTTTGAAGGGAAGACGTCTTTTCAAAAGACGCCTTCCCTTCATTTAAAAAAAAATGCCACCTCCGCGCCGACGTGGCGCTTGTTTGGCGTGTTGACTGTGCAATGAACAGTAAAGTATGACAAATGGGTCATTATTTGTATGTAGATGACATTTGTGATTTTTTTTTTTTTAAGGGTAATATGTCATTGGCTATAAGTTGAGTGTAAGTCATTTATAGTTTTGTGCGACTATGGGCATAACTTGGTTGACTTCAGAGATTGTAGATGATTCTTACACAATGGTGTTGGAAGACATCACTGCAGGAATTACGAGGCTAAATCTTTTTCCGAGGACATTCAACAAATCAACTGGTGAAGGTGAAGAAGAAAGAGAGCCACAGCGGAGGTTTACAATTTAGTATTTTAATGTTTCTTATTTCCTTTCCAAATGATAAAGTTTGATATAAACGTTATTTTTAAAAATCAATTTACACACATTTTAATCTTTATTTTTAAAATTTTAAAAAAATATATACAAAACAAAGCCTAAAGCTTTCAGATAAATGGACACGCAGGACTCGTTGTTATGCAATTTAAAAATAACATTTTGCTTTTTTGAAGAAATTTTTTTTAAGGAAGTTTTGTAAGAAACATGAATAATAATAATAATAAATATTAATATTATTATTATTATTATTATTATTATTATTATTATTTTTAATCAAAATCACGTGTAGCAAACCTGTACAAACATTAATATGAATAATGAAAATACTTTTAGGAAAAGTTATCCTAATTTTCATATAGCAAACAATGATCGTTCGTTGAACATTGACTTATTTCTCTGAAACTTTTATAGTGTTTATAATTCTTTCATTTCGGTTCGCAACAGTGTTGGAAGGTTTCTAAGGATTGTATTTGGAAATGTAGGAGTTGGTGAGGTTGTGGGGGCTGAGGCCAGAGGAAGGTTTGAGGATAAGATATGGGGTGAAGGTAGTGGTTGAGGTGAAGATGGGGTGGGATTGACTGTTGGGGTATGATTTTGCTTGTTTTCAATTTTATTTTTTTTGGTACTTGGGACATGATTTTGCTTTGTTTTTATTTTCCTTAGATTGACTAAAGTATTGACTGATATATTATGTTGTTTAATACTCACATCATAAGCCCTTTTTTTTTTCTTAAAAAAAGAAAATACATTTTAACTTCTCACCACCAAAAGCCAACGAAATGAGTGAGACTTTCCAAGGTTCCCCTTGCGTTATGTTCATATGAACAAAATCGACATTCGTCTAATTTTATACAATCAAAGTTAAGATTTGGATCTGATAACTACTATATGAAGCTCAAAGCAGGCCTCCTTAGAGTTGAAGTTCTCATTATGGACACTAGTAGCAATCTCGCATTAATACCATCAAGACATGCTAATCTTCAATCTCGTCCATGTTCACAACTTTCAACAACACATTATGGTTTGCTGATCCATAATATGTTTAAAATAATGATTTAATACATATATTTTAATGCATTAGAATTTCAACGGTCAAGAATGGTTTTAAATGCATGTTGTAAAATTGTAAAATACTTAACAAACTTGATAAAGTTTGATATAAACGTTATTTTAAAAAACCAATTTACACACATTTTGAGAAATCTTTATTTTTAAGATTTTAAAAAATATATACAAAACAAAGCCTAAAGCTTTTGGACAAAGGAAATAAAGATGACATGTAGAACCCGTTGCTATGCAATTTAGAAATAATGTTTTACTTTTTTGAAGAAAACTTTTTTAAGGGAATTTTGTAAGAAATATGAATACTACAAAAATATGTTTTCTAAAATTAAACTTTAAAAACAACTTATTAAAAACTTGAAATAATAATAATAATAATAATAATAATAATAATAATAATAATAATAATTATTATTATTATTATTATTATTTGAAATCAAAATCTCGTGTAGCGCACATGTACAAAAATTAGTATGTATAATGAAAATATTCTTAGGAAAAGTTAACCTAGTTTTAAGGTGGCAAACAATGATTGTTCGTTGAACCTTTTTAGTGAAATTGGAAATGATGTTGTTGTTGCAGTGTCTTCACTGCAAGATTTGGTGATAGATGTAGCTAATGTTGGAAGCAATGTTGAATTATTTCTCATAAGCTTTTATAGTGTTTATAATTCTATCATTTCCGTTCGTAACAGTATTGGAAAGTTTCTAAGGATTGTATTTGAAAATGAACTACGTGAAAATGTAGGGGTTGGTGAAGTTGTGGAGGCTGAGGGTAATGGAGGGTTTGAGGATAGGATATGGGGTGAAGGTAGCGGTTGAGGTGAGGGTAGGGTGGGATTGATCGTTGTTATAGAATTTCACCACTTGGGGTATGATTTTGTGTCACACCCCGTCCGAACGCGCATAAACCTGCGGGACACTCACGGACGGGGCGCGAATGCATTATAACGATAGCTGAGTGCGCGGAAACACGATTAAGTACAAGTATGCTTTCATTAATTTCAGAATATAATTGTACATGAAATAGTTAAGGGAATATTCTCCCAAAATTCCCAATGAATAATACAAAGGGTACAAAATGTGGGCCAAAAAACCTGCACCCAGTCTACCCTAATCTCTTGTGAAAAAATTGGATAACAACGGGGTGAGCTACACGCTCAGTGGGTAAAATAGTTCATGAATATAACAATTAATAAAGCAAACTTCATAATCAAATATCTTAAATACACATCAGAGCATCATAATTAATTCAATATGTATGTATGCATGGCACCGTCTCGTATTGGTTTGATGACTGTACATCACCTGAGTTTGTACGTCCCTCCTCAAGAACGACGCTCTAGATTCACGTACAAATGTCCCTCCCCAGGAGTAGCCAGGTTATCATTGTATGTTCATCTCCAGAGAAATATAATGAATAGCAAGCATCACTTCTAACTATTCTATGAATCATAAACCACATACGTCCCTAGGTGGTGATATGTATGATGCCCATGCATGAACTTGTTCGGTCTTTACTTAACATTTAGACAAAATTTGGCAACGTCTAGCGATCCTTATCAAGGTCGGTATCACTACATGCAAGGTTAGGACATTCAGTATTACTTGTATAAGCTGATAGTTTTCAAATAAGACCAACCAGATTAGTCTCCAGTTGAGAGGTGAGACACGAGGTCTACTTAAATACCAATCGTCTAGAGCTACACACTGCCTCCCGTTTACTATTTAAAGTTACTGAGGACAAGACTGAGTCCGGTTGAGTCAGACTGACCACTAATCCGACATAACAACAATGTAATACATGAATTCTAAATATATAGGCATAAGTATGACAATATGAACATTATACGCAATAATGCAGTGTAAATGAATAGTAGATATAATGATAAATGAATGTAAACTTTAATAAAATTTATTAGACACGCAAACCTATGTTTCGTTCCCCACCTTCATATAAAAACTCCTTTGAAAACTGGCGCCTTCCCCCAGGGCAGAACCGCGTTGCACCGCGCAGAGAGTCTTGGAAAGAGAGTTTCAAAAGAGAAGACAAAAACTCAAAATGAGTGAAAAAGAGAAGAAAAATCACAAAGAGGAATGATTTTGGTGTGAGAAATGAGGAGAGGGGAGGGGTTCTTAAATAGGAAAAATGGCGCCTGAACGTTCAGGCATGTATGCCCGAACAATTTTTTTTTTAATGCAAACCTAGGGTCTTACACTCTACCCCCCTCAAAAGGATTTCACCCTTGAAATAAGTCCAAGTAGTCATGATAGTTATCTGCGTGAGATTCATTACCGCCGTCATTGTTTGCTAGTTCAGGATAATGCCTGTATGGTCCCTGAATGACACTATGGCCGGTGGAATCCTCAACATCATGAAACCATGGAGAGAAAATTTAGTCAGTTTCGTCCTCAAAAGATTCTAACCTTTGCTTAACAGATGGTGGTATAGGGCGCTGGTCGCACCGTTTAAGGGGGTTAGGTTGAGCGGTGGGATGCTTTTTCGTGCTGTTGCTCAAATTCGACCGCCTGGCAATTTTGGTAGAAGATCCTGCCATGATGAGGGCACGGGATTGTTTTGGGAAAAATTGTTACGTAAAAGCCATGCTCATTCTGACGATAAGGATCGCTGTCTGTGTGGTGATGGAGTTGGTGATGCAAAGTAGTTGTGATTAGACTCAGATCCTGGAGGAGTCGCCACAGGTGGCCAAGGAGGCCATTACGTGTGTGCGTCACGATATCCATTGATATTATTTTCAGACATCTGCATAGTTATTCAAGTGAAATGATGTATTAAGATATTTGTAACCAAAGTTTCATCATTTTATTGATAAGTGAAATAGTACAATGTATCGCATCATCAGTTATTACTAGAAAATAATTCAGGGTATTTCTGTTTAATTGTTGCTTCTAGTTCTCATGTTGCTTCCTCTACTCCGTGGTGATCCTAGAGCACCTTCACAAGTGGTTTGCTACGTCGCCTTAGTTTTTGAGTCTTTCTATCCAAAATCTGTATCGCTTTTTCCTGATACCTATTTCCTTCCTCAACCCGAACCTCGACTAGAGGGATGATATGCGAAGGATCAGGGCGATACTTTCGAAGCATGGATACGTGAAAAACATCATGAACCTTAGACATGGAAAATGGAAGGGACAGACGATAAGCAAGTTTGCCAATACGTTCAATGATCTGAAATGGTTGACACCTCTTGTGGGCTCAACTTTCAGAAAAACCAAGTCCCCCTTATCAAATTCTAGAGGTTGCCTTCGCTTGTCAGCATAGCTCTTTTGTCGACTTTGTGCAACACGAAGTCGCTCATTTACTAGTGTGATCTTCTCAGAAGTCTCTTGAACTAGTTGAGGGCCCAACTGCGGTCGATCTGCCATATCTAACCAGCATACCAGAGATCTGTAAGGGCAACCATAGAGAGCCTCGTACGGTGCCATGCCGATACTAGTTTGGTAGCTGTTGTTGTATGCAAACTCAGCTAAATGTAAGTACTTTGCCCATCCGTCATGAAAGTCCAAAATGCAACACCGTAACATGTCTTCCAAGATTTGGATAAGACGTTCTGACTGTCCATCAGTCTGAGGGTGAAAGACTGTGCTCATGGTGATCTTAGAGCCCATTCTACTCTGAAAGCTTTGCCAAAACATTAATGTGAATTGAGGGTCTCGATCAGAGACGATCGTGAGTGGTATGCCGTGGAGGAGTATGATCTCTCTTTCATATAGTTTGGCAAGTTTGGCAGGGTTATCCGTGAACTTTATTGGTAAAAAGTGTGCAGACTTTGTAAGTCTGTTAATGATAACCCAGATAGCATCTTGCCATTTATTATTTTGAGGCAAGGCCGTAACAAAATCCGTTGCGATGTTCTCCTACTTCCATTCTCCAATAGGTAACGATTGGAGAAGCTTAGAGGGAAGTCTTCATTCTGTCTTAACTTGCTGGAAAACGAGACATCGAGTAACGAAGTGTGCAATCACCTTCTTCATTTCAGAAAACCAGAATTGTCGCTTGACATCCTTGTACATCTTGTCACCCCCAGGATGCATAGCGAACCTCGAACAATGCATCTCAGTGAGCACTTCATTCCGAAACCTCAGGATCGTTAAGGTAGACAGAGACCTTTTTTTTTATAGAAAACGACCCCATCTTCAGAGACCGACATGTGAGGAAGGTCCTGTCCGCTGAGTAGAAGTTCACATTTTCTCATTATTATAGGGTCGTTGGCTTGAGCTGCTAAAATCTTTAGAACCAGCTCAGAGTTGGCTGACAATTGAGAAGGTCGTGATCTTGCTCCCTCATCGATCAATTGTAGGTTAAAATTCTCCATCTCTGTAGCCAACTTCCTCATTTCGAAGTTAAGAGTGCAACCAACAAAAGATTTTCTACTCAGGGCATCAACGAAAACATTGGCCTTACCAGGATGGTACTTGAGTTGAAAGTCATAATGTATGTCTTAAGATATTTGTAAACAAAGTTTCATCATTTTATTAATAAGTGAAATAATACAATGTATCACATCATCAATTATTACTAGAAAACAATTCAGGGTATTTCTGTTTAATTGTTGCTTCTACTTCCCATGTTGCTTCCTCTACTCCATGGTGATCCTAGAGCACATTCACAAGTGGTATGCTACGTCGCCTTAGTTCTTGAGTATTTCTATCCAAAATCTGTATCGCTCTCTCTGATACCTATTTCCTTCCTCAACACGAACATCGACTATTGGGATGATATGTGAAGGATCGGGACGATACTTTCGAAGTATAAAAACGTGAAAAATGTCATGAACCTTAGACATGGACGCTTTGACTGCCCATCAGTCTGAGGGTGAAAGACCGCGCTCATGGTGATCCTGGAGCCTATTCTACTCTGGAAGCTTTGCCAAAACTTTGATGTGAATTGAGGGTCTCGATCAGAGAGGATCGTGAGTGGTATGCCATGGAGGCGTACGATCTCTCTTTCATAGAGCTTGGCAAACTTGGCGGGGTTATTTGTGAACTTTATTGGCGAAAAGTGTGCAGACTTTGTAAGTTTTTCAATGATAACCCAGATACCATGTTGCCCTTTATTATTTCGAGGCAAGGCCATAACAAAATCCATTGCAATGTTCTCCCACTTCCATTCTCCAATAGGTAAAGGCTGGAGAAGTCCAGAGGGAAGTTTTCGTTCTGCCTTAACTTGCTGGCAAACGAAACATCGAGCAACGAAGTGTGCAATCGCCTTCTTCATTCCAGAAAACCAGAATTTTTGCTTGACATCCTTGTACATCTTGTCACCCCCAGGATGCATAGCGAACCTCAAATAGTGCATATCAGTGAGCACTTCTTTCCGAACCTCAAGATCGTTCGGTAGACAGAGACGTTTTTTTATAGAAAACGGCCCCGTCTTCAGAGACCAACCAGTGTGGAAGGTCCTGTCCGCTGAGCAAAAGTTCTCGTTTCTCCATTAACATAAGGTCATTGGCTTGAGCTACTGAAATCTTTCGAACCAGCTCAGAGTTGGCTGATAATTGAGAGAGTCGTGATCTTGCTCCCTCCTCGATCAGTTGTATGTTAAAATTCTTTATCTCTATAGCCAACTTCCCCATCTCGAAGTTAAGAGTGCAAGCAACATAAGATTTTCTACTCAGGGCATCAGCCACAACATTGGCCTTATCGAGATGGTACTGGAGTTGAAAGTCATAGTCTTTCAAGAACTCCAACCACCATTTTTTGCAGAGGTTTAGGTATCTCTGGGTGTAGATGTACTTAAGACTCTTGTGATCCGAAAAGACCGCAAATCGTTCACCGTATAGGTAATGACGCTATAACTTCAGTGCGAATACGACAGCTGCAAGTGCCAAGTCATGTGATTGTACGGGTATTCCCTAACTGGAACCTCTTGGACATTTGGATATGCTTGAGTCGAAAAGCCTTAAAATAATGGACTCATTGGGATATTCTGTCTTTCAAAACTTTGTGTCGCACAATTTTGTTGCTGTTGGTTCACAGGAACTTGTGGAACTGGCTGATATGGTACCTCAGGAGTTGAAAACCTTTGGTACGTAGTATTGCCTTGAGTTGGTATGTTCCAGGAAGGTAGATTTACTGGATCTCTCTCTCCATCCTGATTTGGTTAAGGTTGATTTAGTTTGGCAAATAAATCTTCCTCAAAGAATAGATGATCAGTTTGACCATTATTCGGGGCTGGGTTTACCGTAGGGTTCTGGTTTGGCTCGTTATTTGGTGCCTCCCTAACAGGAATCTTGCGCCGATTTTTTCGTTGAAAACGTCCATTTTTGTCTCTAATTCTATCGTCATTTCCTCATAAAGTCGCGCCAAATACTTTCTCGTCAGTCACCCCTCCACTTAAGACAAACGTCTTGAAGATAGAGGATGTTGTAACCGCCTTAGTGATCTACTTCGAAGACTCATAAAAAATGTTGACGTTTGCCTCGTATAACATCCTCATGATCAAGACTCCATAGCCGAGGAGTTCCTTTCTTGAAGGGTTTTGAATCACCCGCAACATTTGCTGGATGATGATGTTAGGTAGGGAGACCTTAATTTGCTTCTCTATGCAGTATAACATAAGAAGTTGAGCCCTTGACATAGCACCTTCAGTCACCTTTTCCGGTAAGATGTTGCCGAATACGATCTTTCCAAGGCCGGCAAGAGGTGGTTTAAGGAGATTGTTTGGGAGGTGGGCGTACGTCAATTGGGTGTACGACTTTTTGGTAAGGGAATTGAACAATTAACCACCCCAGTGTTGCGAGTTTTTTGTGAAGGATCGAACGGAAACGGAGATCTCTATTGTCGATACTCCTCATAGTCATAACCTCAATGTCGAACTGTTCCGTAAGTCTGGTGGGAATTGGTTCCCGACTAATTGAGGCCATTATCTTGCTGAAAAGAAGATAAACTTGTAAATTACATAAAATATATTCCTAACATTTTTAAGATTTATGCCTTGTTCGTTGGACAATATTTTTTATTTTTCTCTTGATGTTTATGCCATCACTTAATCCAAATTTTCCATTAGCAAGATGGTATATATATATCTCATATATATATATATATATATATATATATATATAATCATAACTATATATATTTGAATCTAAACTATTTAAAAACTATATAGTTTTCTAGATATATATTTAATATAAATCTCAACTATATATAAATCATATATATATATATAGTTCTAAAGATATATATATCTAATAAAAAATTTCTTCTCCTAATTTGGTGGACTTGGGCAGGCCGTGGACCTTACGCTCTAATACCATTTAATGTCACACCCTGCCCGGACGCACCTAAACCGGCGGGACACTCACGGACGGGGTGCGAATGCATTATAACAATAACCGAGTGCGCGAAAAAATGTTTAAGTACAAGTCTGATTTCATTAATTTCAGAATATATTTATACATAAAATAGTTAAGGGAACAACCTCCCAAAATTGCCAATAAATAATACAAAGGGTACAAAAATGTGGATCCAAAAACTTGCCCCCAGTCTACCCTAATCTCTTGTGAAAAATTAGATAACAACGGGGTGAGCTACACTCTCAGTGGGTAAAATAGTTAGTGAATATAACAATTAATAAAACAAACTTCATAATCAAATATCATAAATACACATCAGAGCATCATAATCAATCCAACATGTATGCATGTATGACACCATCTCGTATTGGTTTCATGATTGTACGTCGTCGGAGTTTACGTACAGATGTCCCTCCTCAGGAGTAGTCGGGTTCTCATTGTACCTCCCTCCTCAGGAACGACGCTCTGGATTCACGTACAGATGTCCCTCCCCAAGAGTAGCCGAGTTCTCATTGTACGTCCCTCTCTAGAGAAATATAATGAATAGTGAGCATTGCTTCTAACTATTCTATGAATCATAAACCACATACGTCCCTAGGTGGTGCTTATGTATGATGCCAATGTAACACCCCGTAGTTTTAATTAAACGTTAAATTACACGTATCTCGAGAAGTATAATACACGTATTTTATACGTAGGAGATAAATATACACGTGTATGAAAATACTTGCTAGATTTAAGGGGTATTAGTAAATAAATAAAATTATTAAATGAAGATGATACATATGGGATCATCCTATATGAGTGCTTACAATTTAAAAAAATGGAGTTGAATTAAATTGATTAATTTATGGGGTTGGTTAATTAAATATGTGGATTTTAGTATGATTTAATGAATTAATGAATAGTATGATTTAATACATGAAAGTTAAATATTAAGATGGAATAGTTGCTTTATTAAGTTAGATGATCATTGAATAGTTGCTTTATTAAGTTAGTTGCTTTATTAAGTTATATATGATTTCTACTCTCAACCTCTCTCACCAACGTCAAAAAACAAATAAAAGAAGAGAAAGAGAAGAAAGAACGAACGAAGAAAGGAAGAAGAACGAAGGGAGAAACGCGAGATTCGTGTCAAATCAGGGCTCGCGTTAAGTGATTTTCACTCTATTTCTTCATTAAATTAATATCTAAGCTAGATGTAACGATTCTAGCAGAGTAATTTTAGTAATGGGAGTTGTTTTACAGTATTTTCAAAATTGGGGTTTTTACCCAACTTGAATGAAAATCTGTTCGAAAGGTGAAAAAACACTCCCTAGACTGTTGGAGCCCGAATATGTGGTTCGATTCTATTTATGTGTTTATTTGAAATTTTTATGGTTGTTAAAAGTTTGTTGGAAGTTAGAGTTATATTGAAAACCTTTCGAATCATTTAAAACCCGATGAAACTTCAGTGAAGGCTATAGAATGGTAGAATGCACTGTTGCGAGTCCATCAATGCTAATTTCATGATTTTTGGAGACCGTTTGACAATTTTAGTAAAAATTTCTATATTTCTAATGAACAGTGACATAAATAGTGACGTGAATAGTACTATGATCATATCTAGTTAATAAAATGGAATTAGAATCCAATGAAACTCCGGTTTGAGATCATAGAATCGTAGAGAACTGAATTCTGGACATTTCGATACTACGATTGTGATTTTTGGACATGATTTGATATTTTTAGTAACTAAATATATGATTTTTGTGAGTAAAATTGACTTTGGATGCCTCCGCAAACGTGTAAAACCTTAGTAAAATACCTGTTGAAGGTAGTATGACGGATTTTACACGTGTCGATGTGGACAAAATAATTTTAGGAATGTTCTATATTTTTAATAAAATTGATATATGTTCCAGAAGAAAAATAAAACTGAGAACTAGTGAAAATATGAATTGGAAATCTATTTTCATTGTTCTTTCCCTTGTGGAAATATCTAGATTGACCATATAAACGAGATAGTAGTTTCTTCAACTGCGTATGAGTCCTAAATTGAGTTGGAATTTCAAGTCACAGAATGTGTATAATATTTTTAAGGTTGATTATTATTATTTGTGATTTGAAGTGAGTTGAGAAATTAAATATGTCAATAGATATGAATAAATGAAAATGAATTATGGAGTGGTTGTGACCGGTTGGGTTAGTTGGATTTAAATTGGAGCTGGACTCGAAAGCGATGGTGATTGTAATTAAGTTGAAAAGTCATGTACTGTGAGTATAGTTTTCTTGATTTGGTTCTTGTATGACATTGTATACATATAAAATGTTTGATTGTATGCATGTTATATTTATATGTAATGCATTGAGTTTTTATTGATCATGCAAACTGATTTTAGCAATTGGAGCTTATAATAATGTCATTTCGTTAGGAATTAGACCCGGATGAGGTTTTGCGAACCCTCATTGTCAGTAGACCTGTCCTAACAAGGGTTGCGATCCTTGAAATAACTGTGAATTGGGTAATGAGAAGTTGTGGCTACCTTGTAATGGCCATACAAGGGTTAGACCCGCTCTCTTGCCTTGAAGGAGGGAGATGGTAAATTTTTTAGTGAAACTGTGCACTGATTTATTGAATGAGCATAAACTATATATTGTGTGCATGTATATTATTTTGATGAATGTTGCATATGTGCTTTTGAAATATTTTAATTTAAACGATTTGATATGCCATGTTTCCCTAAATGCATGCGATGGTCATGTCAAGAGCTATACTCACTGAGCTGTTGTTTGCTCACCCCATTTCCTTCACCATTTCAGGTACTGAGTCGAAGGGAAAAGGAAAAATCCGTGAGTGATAATCACGTGATTGCAATCATCTGGTATATGTATGTATGCTTAGAGGAAATGAGTTATATTTTTTTTATGTTGATATGTATAATTATCACATACTATATATATAATATCACCTAAATGGGTTGTGTGGTAATGTGGATTATAGTTAAATACTTTAGTTATACAATGCTTGTGATGATGGAATGGGATGATCGTACATATTTATCATGTGAGAATTTAATTTGTGGAATGAATGAGATGATTATCTATATATATATTTGATTTGATTTGTGGTATATCAAGAAAAAATGTGAATTGTCCATTTTATGGGGAGGTGCTGTCAAAATTTCTGAAAATTTTGGGAATTATTGTGAATGTCCGTTGAGGCTGACAGTGTATTGTATACTGTATATGGGTATGTACAGTGTATAATACATTGTGCCGGTCATGACGTCAGCCTACGTCAGGGGCGTCGTGACAACCAATGCATGAACTGGTCTGGTCTTTACTTAACATTAGATAGAATTTGACAACGTCTGGTGATTCTTATAAGGGTCGGTATCACCACGTGCAAGGTTAGGACATTCAGTATTACTTGTATAAGCTGATAGCTTTGAAATAAGACCAACCAGATCAGTCTCCAGTTGAGAGGTGAAACACGATGTCTACTTAAATACCAATCGTCTAGAGCAGCACGCTGCCTCCCGTTCACTATTTAAAGTTACTGAGGACAAGACTGAGTCTGGTTGAGCCAGATTGATCACTAATCCGGCATAGCAACAATGTAATACATGAACTCCAAATATACAGGCATAAGTATGACAAGTATAAACATTATACGCAATAATGCAGTGTAAATGAATAGTAGACATAATGATAAATGAATGTAAACTTTAATAAAAGTTATAAGACACACAAACCTATGTTTTGTCCCCCACCTTGAGATAAAAACTCCTTCGAGAACTGACGCCTTCCCCTGAGCAGAACCGCGTTGCACCGTGAAGAGAGTCTTAAAAGAGAAGACAAAAACTCAAAATGAGTGAGAGAGTAAAAAGAAAAATCACAAGGAGAAGTGATTTTGGTGTGAGAAATGAGGAGGGGGTTCCTTAAATAGGAAAAAAGGGGTGCCCGAAGGTTCGGGCGCGTGCCTGAAGGTTCGGGCATGCGTCTAAAGGTTCAGGCACCCTGCCCGTATGTTCAGGCGCCTCGCCTGAACGTTCGAGCACCTTGCCCGAAGTTCAATTTTTTTTTGGTGCTAACCTAGGGTATTACAAGGTATATAATGATTTTTTATTGAATTTTTATGATTACGTCTAAATGAATTTATTTAATCGATTTTTATATTTTGTTTACTCATGCAGAAACACAAACTTCTGAAATGCATCAATCATGGTACAAAATTGGTGACTTGGGATCTCAGTCAACACCCTAAGAAACAAAGGGTTATGGAAATTATTAAAGAGTCTGAGCTTTATCCTTTGCTAAAATGCATGTACGAGAATGCCAACAAAGTTTTAATTTCTTATGTCGTGGAAAGGTGGCACCCAGAGACAAATACATTTCACCTACCTTTCGATGAAATGAGTATCACTCTCAATGATGTCATGGTTTTACTTCGCATACCAACTTTGGGTAAGACAGTAAATTACGAAGTAATAGACAATGCAGAGACAGTCTTACTACTCCATGAAGCATTAGGGGTGTCATTTCAACATGCAACTGATGAGATCGCCACGCATAGAGGACAATCAGTGCGATTGGACTGGTTAAAACAAAGATTTGGGTCGAAACTTAAGGAAAATGATCCATATCCTTCAGCAAAGTGTACAATAAGAACATATTTGTTATTCATATTAGGCTGTACGATTTTCACTAACAAGAACGTTTTAAGGGTGAACGTAATTTACTTGAAATTGTTGGTGAACCTGGAAGCGATCAACACATATGCATGAGGTTCTGCGTGTCTGGCTTTTTTATATCGCCAATTAGGTTGTACGACAAGATATGTCGTACAACAGATTGCAGGATACACAAGTTTGTTAGAGGTAAAGCTACCTTATCTTATTTATTTTCTTTCATGTAAATTATGAAAAACATATTTGTTATTCAAACGCTTTTATTTTCTTTTTTGTCTAATAAGAAATTTTCCTTATATTTGTTAGGCGTGGTTGTACAAGCACATACCTTTGGTTCAACCACACGTTAATCGTGCCTATACAAACAATTACCCACGCGCTCGAAAGTGGAAGCCTAGAAAAGAATTGGGGCAAGGCCAAGAAAATTTTTAAACATTGCGTGAGATGATTGATGATCTTCAATCGAATCAGGTAAATGTTAATCGTTTAAATTAAATGTCGTGCTTATACAAATTTTAACTTATATTTGAAATCGTTCTCCATTATTCTATTTAGGTTATATGGGACCCTTATACAGATTGTAGAGACCTATGTCCTCTACATGAAGTTGTATTCTACAGATCATGTCTTAAGTATTTTGAAGTGGTTGAGCCATATCATCCAGATTGTTTTCTTCGTCAACTTGGATATGCACAATCGATCCCACGTGATCCTATGCGCCAACTCGAGTAGAAAGAGGTGCTAAGGCGCGTAACTACGTGGTTCATTACACTTTCATTGATCTGATGTGGAAAAATTGGGAACACCATTTGCTACCGAACCATCTACGTGGGCAGACACTATGTAATCCATGGGAGACAGTAGAAGGATATCTGGATTGGATCCACTTAATTACACACCCAATAATCCAAAATCCTGAATTTCTAGGTACTCAAGTACCACCGGGCTGACACACTAACATCGATGAAGCGCCGGTAATAAACCAAATTTCATAGCAATTATAAATGTCTATGAATGACATATATCTGGTATTAATCGATTCTTTGATTTTCTTAGGAACGCATCAAACGAGTGTTGGAAATGTTGATGGTATTAAAAGCAAAGAGGGGGAAGAATAAACGCTCGATGATGTGTACACGACGATCGATGACGTTATTGCGGCTCTATATGGTGCTAGCATCAGTGATGCACACGAAGATCAAGCCTCCACACCAGTTGCACATTTCGAACGTGGAGAGCCCTCGGGAACTCAATCAAGAATTGTTCGAAGAAGACAGACATAGCATAAAATGGATTCTATTTTTTTTTTCATTATGAATACATGTAATGGAATTCAGAAAAACAATGTCATTGAGTATTAATTTGAAAAGAATGTCATTTACAAACTCTTTTTTGACATCAAAATAGATCAGCTACAATATGTTTTTATGACAATGAAGAATTTACTTTTTAATCAGAAATTGTTTCTATAGTTGCTACATTAGGAACAGTTCTAGTAAAACGTAGAATACGGTCTAAGTATAGTGTGTCCCAACCCTTAGCACATAAGAGATGAAACTTTCCCCAATTGGCTGCAATAGGCGGTAGAGGACTAGTTGGGCTCAAAATAATCTGCACAAAATGACATTCACTCACAAAACCCATAACAAAAACCGTCTCTCTAATGTCGAAACAGGTACACTCCTCAGTAAAAGAAACGTCAAACACTGTTGATTCGATATGAGAACGAAGACAACATTGTACTTACTGGCAATCAAGTGACCCATTTCAGGCATTGTCATCCATGCATATGACGGTGCTAGTACATCAAAACACTCCAAAGCCTTAATCATTTCATCCATTCTACCACTATATTGGAACACCACTGTGTAGTGATCTCTGAAATTTTGAAGTTCCTCCAAGAGATCCCGTCTAACCCTTTTCCAATCATCCTCCCCGAAACCCATAAAAAGTGCAACAACTTGATAACCACAATGCACATCAGTTGATACATCTTTGACTTGCTGAATGTAAGGCTACAAACCTTTAGGAAAATGATTAATATATTTTTCAGGGCCCAAATTCCTTGTCCTGTGAACTTTTTCAAATCGTTTGACAGTATTCAAGGAAGGAACAGAGGAAGGAAGAGGGGAAGGAGTAGGGGAACAACTATCTTCCTACGATAACACATGCTCAAAGAATGATGGATCCCTCTTCGTTGATTTATCAATCTTTAACTTTGGTCTTCCCCTGTTGTTTCTTTTCACTGTAGGCTCATACATCAATGTAGATGATGGATTATATATCTCCCTCAATTTTTCTTGACTTCGTTGGTGCATTGCTACCATCGTAATGCTTCAAAAATGCTTCAAACTCAACCGTGTTGTGCAATTCTTGCTTCGACTCCTTAACAGGGACAATCGTGTCAAGTTTCTTCCAATGGGCATCCACGGAAGAAAGAGAGATAGACCGATGTCCTTGGTTGCATTCAAAGATCTCATGTGCACAGGGTAATCCATGTGTTCTT
This sequence comes from Paratinospora sagittata, assembly GCA_035771175.1. NCBI lineage: Eukaryota > Viridiplantae > Streptophyta > Magnoliopsida > Ranunculales > Menispermaceae > Paratinospora > Paratinospora sagittata. The sequence goes on along the minus strand of JAYMFD010002552.1, from coordinate 4,859 downwards.
CGCAACACACATTGTCTTTGTAACGAACATATTCTATTTGAATCATGTCAAGTGTACATTTGGATACAACACCACGTAATTCGTTATAGATCCAATCTCCATGCGAATGTTTCACAGTGAACAAACTTTGCTGAAATGATGTTGTTATCTTTGTATGTTGCAATACCAACAACGCATGAATTGTAATACCCTGTACGGGCACATGCTTGGACGTCCGGGCGCCAATTTTCCTATATAAGGAAGCCCCTCATCCTCATTTTTCTCACACCAAATCACCTTCTCTAGTGATTTTTCCTCCTCTTTTCACTCATTCTGAATTGTTTGAGACTCTCTGTCCGAGACTCTCGGTGTGATACAACGAAGTTCTGTCTGGAGGAAAACGCCAGATCTAAAAAAGAAGAAGTTCTTATCTAAAGGTGGGGAACGAAACATAGGTTTGTGTGTTTTATAACTTTTATTAAAGTTTATATTCAATTATTATTATGTATATTGTTCATTTACACTGCATTATGTCATATAATGTTTATACTGTCGCACTTATGCCTGTATATTTGGAATTCATGTATTACACTGTTATAATGTCGGATTTGTGGTCAATCTAGCTCAACTAGACTCGGTCTTGTCCTCAGTAACTTTAAATAGTGAACAGAAGGCAGCGGGCTGCTCTAGGCGATTGGTATTTAAGCAGACCTTGTGTCTCACCTCTCAACTGAGGACTGATCTAGTTGGTCTTATTGAAAGCTATCAGCTTATACAAGTAATACTGAATGTACTATCCTTGCACGTTGTGATACCAACCCTAATAAGGATCACCAGACGTTGCCAAAGTCAGTCTAAATGTCAAGAAAAGATTAGATCAGTAGACTATACCAGTTCATGCATTGACATCATACATATCACCACCTAGAGACGTATGTGGTTTATGACTTATAGAATAGTTAAGAACATTGCTCGCTATTCATTATATTTCTCTGGAGAGGGATGTAGAATGAGAACCCGGCTACGTCTGGGGAGGGACATTTGTACGTGAATCCAGAGCATTGTTCCTGAGGAGGGACGTACAATTAGAACCTGGCTACGCCTGGGGAAGGACATTTTTACGTGAACTCAGACGATGTATGATCATCAAACCATTACGAGGCGGTGTCATGCATACATACATATTGATTGATTATGATGCTCTCATGAGTATTTAAGATATCTAATATTGAAGTATGCTTTATTAATTGTTATACTCACGAACTATTTTACCCACTGAGCGCGTTAAGCTCACTCCATTATTATCCAATTTTTCACAGGAAATTAGGGTGGACGGGGTACAGGTTTATGGGGCCCATATTTTGTACCCATTGTATTATTCATTGGGGATTTTGGGGAGTATGTTTCCCTTGATTATGTCATGTACAAATGAATTTTGAGTTAAATGAAATCAGATTTGTACTGTATTTTATATTTCCGCTGCGCACTCTGTTATTACCATTGTTATTATTTAAAATGCGTGCCTCGTCCGCGAGTGTACCGCCGATTTAGGCGCGTCCAGGCGGGGTGTGACATTTAATGGTATCAGAGAGTACGGTCCACGGCCCGCCCAAGTCCACCAAATTAGGGGAAGAAAAATTCCATTAGATATATATGTCTTTAGAACTATATATATATATGAATTATATATAGTTAAGATTTGTATTAAATATATATCTAAGAAAACTATATAGTTTAGATTTTTATATATGGTTATGATTTATGAAAACTATATATATGATTATGATTAAATATATATATATATTTAATCATATATAGATATATATATACCATGTTACTAATGAATAAGTTTTAGATGAAAAATTTTATTAGATATATATTGTAATACCCTGTATTTCACCAAAAAAAAAATTACTATTTGGGCAACGCCAGAATGTTCAGGAGCAATGCATGCCAGAACGTTCAGGCGCATGCCAAAATGTTCAGGCGCATGCCCGAATGTTCAGGCGCATGCCCGAATGTTCAGTCGCATGCCCGAATGTTCAGGCGCAAAAAAAATCTCTATATAAGGAACCCTTCTCATTTCTCATTCCTCACACCAAATTACCTTCTCTTGTGATTTTCTCCTCCTTTACACGCATTCTAAGTTTTTAGTTTTTGAGACTCTCTGTCCGAGACTCTCGGTGCGGTGCAACAAAGTTATGTTCGGAGGAAAGCGCCAGATCTAAAAGCGGTACAACGAAGTTTTGTCAGGAGGAAAACGTCAGATCTGAAAGAAGAAGTTTTTATCTAAAGGTAGGGAACGAAACATAGGTTTGTGTGTTTCATAACTTTTATTAAAGTTTACATTCAATTATTATTATGTCTACTGTTCAATTACACTGCATTATGTCATATACTAATTATACTGTTGCACTTATGCCTGTATATTTGGAATTCATGTATCACACTGTTATAATGTCGGATTTGTGGTCAATCTGACTCAACTAAACTCGGTCTTGTCCTCAGTAACTTTAAATAGTGAACGGGAGGCAGCGGGCTGCTTTAGGCGATTGGTATTTAAGCAGACCTTGCGTCTCACCTCTCAACTGGGGACTGATCTAGTTGGTCTTATTGAAAGCTATCAGCTTATACAATAATTCTGAATGTCCTAATCTTGCACGTCGTGATACGGACCCTAATAAGGATCACCAGACGTTGCCAAAGTCAGTCTAAATGTCAAAAAAAAGACCAGACCAGTAGACTAGACCAGTTCATACATTTGCATCATACATATCACCACCTAGGGACGTATATGGTTTATGACTCATAGAATAGTTAGGAGCATTGCTCGCTATTCATTACATTTCTCTGGAGAGGGACGTACATGAGAACCCAGCTACACCCGGGGAGGGACATGAGTACATGAATCCAGAGCATCGTTCCTGTACATGAACTCAAGCGATGTACGTTCATCAAACCATTACGAGACGGTGTCATGCATACATACATATTGATTGATTATGATGCTCACATGTGTATTTAAGATATTTGATATTGAAGTATGCTTTATTAATTGTTATATATTCATGCACTATTTACCCACTGAGCACGTTAAGCTCACTCCATTATTATCCAATCTTTTAACAGGAAATTAGGGTGGACTGGGTGCAGGTTATGGGGCCCACATTTTGTACCCTTTGTTTGATTCATTGGGGATTTTGAGAGTATGTTTCCTTGACCATTTTATGTACAAAAGTATTCTGAATTAAATGAAATCAGATTTGTACTGTGTGTACTATATTTCCGCTGCGCACTCTGTTATTACCATTGTAATTGTTCCAAATGCGTGGCCCGTCCGAGAGTGTACCGCTGGTTTAGGCGCGTCCGGGCGGGGTGTGACATTTAATGGTATCGGAGCGTACGGTCCACGGCCCGCCCAAGTCCATCAAATTAGGGGAAGAAAATTTTCATTAGATATATATATCTTGAAAACTATATATATATGAATTATATATAGTTAAGATTTGTATTAAAGATATATCTAAGAGAACTATATAGTTTTATATAGTTTAGAAATATATATATGGTTATGATTAATGAAAAACTATATATATTGTTATGATTAAATATATATATCTATATACCATGTTGATAATTAAAATTTTGAATGAAAAATTTTATTAGATATATATTTCTCTAGAACTATATATACATATGTCAATTATATATAGTTGAGCTTTATATTAAATATATATCTTGAAAACTATATGATTTCTATATAGTTTGATTTAAATATACATATAGTCATGATTTATTAGAAACTATGTGTAGTTATGATTGAATATATATATCTATATACCTTAGTGTATATGAGATATGTATATATATATATATAAAAAAATTATATGTCTAGAACTATATATATGAATTATATATATAGTTAAGAATTGTATTGACTATATTTCTAAGAAAACTATATATGATTTTTATATAGTTTCATTTCAAATAGTTGATTTATAGAAACTATATATATAGTTATGATTAAATATTTTTATACATTTATATGTGAATACGACATATATACATCTGATTACTAATGAAATTTTTTTTATGATGGCATAAACATCAAAAGAAACCTAGAAAATAATGTCTAGCAGACAAAGCATAAATCTTAAAAATGTTAGGAATATATTTTGTGTCTTTCACAAATTTATTTTCCTTTCAGCAAAAAAATGGCCTCAAGGGAAGGAGCCACTTCTACTAGCAAGGAACCAATTCCCACTAGACTAACGTAATTGTCCAAAAGAGAGGTTATGACTATGAGGAACATCGACAATAGAGATCTCCGCCCCCGCCCAATCCTTCAAGACAAACTCGCAACACTGGATTGGTTAAATATAACCAAAGTCGAGGGTCAAGTCTCTTACAACTTGGTGAGATCCTTCTATGAAGCCATGAATTGCGTGGGACTTCATGGAGATGAGATCAGCCCTATTTTGGAGACAACAGTCATGGGAACGAAAATTCCTATCAACATCAAGATTATTGCTCGACTTTTGGAGATTCCGATTGAGGAGAGAATTATTGATCCACATGAACCCCAGACAGTTGCAGAGATTGCAGAATCTAATGAACAATTGTTCAATTCCCTCGCCAAAGAGCCATACATTCAATCAATGTACACCAACCTCCCAAACAATCATCTTAACCCATCTCTTGCCGGCCTCGGAAAGATTGTATACGACAACATCTTGCCAAAAAGGGGGACTAGAGGCACTATGTCAAGGGCTCAACTTCTTATGTTATACTGCATAGAGAAGAAAATTACGGTCTCCCTACCTCACATTATTATCCAACAAATGTTGAGGGTGATACAACACCCTTTGAGAAAAGAATTC
>JAYMFD010000753.1:0-35454 GCA_035771175.1 Paratinospora sagittata | reverse complement strand
CAGACACGATGACAGGGAAGAAGAATATGATCATATGGATCATGGACAAGGATATGGCCTTCCTGAGCCTGATCAAGACCGTGGCCATTATGATCACCGCCATGGTCATCAGCAGTATGACCATCTTGAGCCTCATGGCGACCGTGGACGCTATGATCAAGATGCTGATCGCGGTCATGATGGTTATGACCAGGCTGAGCCTGAGGAGTACCGATACGACCATGCAACTTCTGAGTCTCGTGAGCGGGAGAAAACTCGAGATCATGAATTGGACTATCAGCGCTCTGAGAGATCCCTTTCCCGTGAATATGAACACTAAGGTGGGTACTACTGCTACATCAGTTGGGTGAGAACACTAGCTATCTTTCTTTCTTTTTTATATGAATTGAGTTTATTATATATACACTTAAACTGTTGCTATTGCAAATGCAACGCGATCAAAGGGAGGATGTTTTTGTTCTCAGTCAGCACACTGCTTAGGTATAGACAACTCAATACCTAAGTAAGCAGTGTGCTGATTGAGAACAAAAACGTCCTTAAGTGTTATATCATAAACTCATTTCACATAATAAATGTGTATATCAGCAGTTTTTTTTTTAATGTGAATTAAGTTTATGATATACACTTGATTGTTGCTATTGCGAATGGCAGGTGCGATCAAATGGAGGATGTTTTTTGTTCTCAACTCAGTACACTGCTATCTTAGGTGTAGTGTTCTATGCTTGTTTCGCTTGGTCCAAGTGGGATTGAATGATAGATTTCTTGGACCTCTTTTTGAGAATTGGCTGTAATTTAAGGATCATATCTGTGAGTTTATCTGGTGGTTGGATTGAATTGTGCTGCATATTGTTCTCTAATGTTTTGAGAACGTTTCATTTGCCATGGATGATAAGTGTTTGCAATGCTTTGGACTTAAAAATGTTTTTGTGTTGGATCTTCCTTGTGTTCAATCTGTTGAATCACAAATGAAGGTTAATTGCTGTTCTAGAAGTGGCTCAGACATTGATCGGCAGTCAATATGGATAAAATGTGTTTTAATCTCATCTTCTGAAGTTGTTGAAAGAATGATCTACACTCATTTATTACATCATATTGGCAGTTTTTCCAAAACTTGATTCCGAGAAATGATTGCTATATTGTAATGTTCACAAAATCTGTCAAGAAAATTAATCCATCACCTCTTCTAGACACACCAACGACGTTTTGGACAGCTAAAACTGAAGACCATAACCCACTGCCTGAGACCGAGATGTCAAATTGTGCATTGGTTTGTCCCGAAGGATCAGTTTTGCTACCAGAAAATGAGGAATAGGTTTCATAGATCATCTCTGCATCCTTGATCTGATGCTCAGTAGCAGTTGAACAATTTACAAGTAGCAATAGAAACGTTGTGAGGTTGAGTGAATGACATTAATGGATGAATAGATGGAGCAAAAAATCTCTAATCTAATTTTCATTCATTTGTGTAAAGCATCGGTTAAACCTAACCTAACCCAACAAAACTCCCAATACAATCCTCATCCAACGAAACCCCAATAATCTCCCAAATAAGAACATCATCGTAACAAAAAGATGAAAAGCAAAACATGGATCACCCACACCCTCCACCTCCAGTACAGAAATTTTAAACCCCAGTAGATCCAAAACCTTCAGATCCTCTAACCGTATCATCCAGATCTTCAACCTCCAACACCTCCGGCGTCATTATCCTCTCTATTATCAACTGAGCAATCCTATCACCGGCCTTCACTTCAAAATCCACATCAGAATGGTTGAACAAGATGACACCAACAGGTCCTCTGTAATCAGCATCTATCACACCAGCACCAACATCAATCGAATGCTTCCACGCCAATCCCGATCGCGGCGCTACAACACAGCAAAAACAAAGCCATTTCAGTATATCGATCCAATACACAGGTATAAAAAAAAGACGATTCTTACAGAAGAAGTTTCTTCTTAGCTAGAGATTTACCAACGCGAGCGTATGTCCCTTCTGGAATAGATATGCTTAAATCAGTAGGAACCAAAGCCTTTCCTCTCGCCGGAACCTTAGTGTCCGTCGCACTAAACAAATCGCAAAAACAAAATGTTATCTAGAGAATCGAAAAAAAACAAAGACGCCGAAAAAATAGAAGATCGAAGCTTGTTAGGTTTTCGTTGGTGTTGCCTGGAGAGATCGTAACCGGCGGAGAAAGCTGAAGCTCTTGATGGCAAAACGGCTTTCTCCGAGAGCTTTTTCACTTTTAGAAGAGGAACAACAGCTTCAATAGAATTTTTTGAGACTCCATTGTGATCGAGTTTCTGAACTTTCAACCAAGGTTCGCTGATGAGTGCAGGGCGGTTATATTGAACTCCGTCCAGTACCATTTTTGATTGCTTGAGAAACAAGGAACTCACGAATCAATAAGGGATCTCTGAGGTCTGAGAAGCAAAATGGGTGGGTTTAAATAGATTTTTATAAATAAAAAAAAATAAAATTATGGCGCCAATTATTCCCGCGGACAAATCAACAAGAAGCGTTCTTGATCGGCTTAAAATGGATTTCAAATTTCAACTATTTTAAAGTTCAAAAAAAAAAGGGTTTCAACTACTTTAGAAATTGGATAGACGTACATGCCCTTGGTAAAGAGTCTAAAGACCCACATGACTCTCCCCCATGAATAGAGTAACCCACGATACTTACTTCGATGGGTGATATTATTTAGATATTTTTTACTTATAAATATAGAAAGAATCGTAAAGAAGTTACAAGAAAATAAAAATAAGAAATAAGAAAAAATGATGAAAAATAAAATAAATTTTATTCTCTTATCAAGTTTGTGATTTAATTAATTTGTATTTACAATTTTATTAGTTAGTTTTATAATATATATAATTTTATTTTTTAGATTTTGGCAAAAAAAAATCATATTTTTGGAAAGTAAACAAATAGATACAACGTAACGCCACCGTGACTCAAACGCAGGAACGTCAATGCCTGACACTAAAGAACCTGGCAAAATAGTGGTTGTAAGCATGTCGATATTGATATTATAATTAGTTACTTCTTCACCTCTGAAGTTAGTTAAGAGATCTATTTTACTTTATTTTTCACAAACCGTACCTTAGATATGCATTCTTTCACTGTTCAGTTTAAATAAAGAAATTATAAAGACACAAGTGTGGTTGCACATGTAATACGTCAAGTTGATGACATTGATAATGACAAAAATTATGCTGATATGACAATTGGTGTATATTCTGTTTGAAAAATCCGTCACCAACAAATATAATATTATTGACACAACGACATGTCACAAGTCATTAAAAGTATAACAATTATGGTATGTTTTACAAAGTAAATGACAATGATTATTGTACGAAATGACATATTATATAAATTAAATTACGTTGATCATCAATATTTTTGTTCAATATAGAGTAATTTTTTTATCATTAAGGAGAGAAATAGCCACTTCCTGCAGAATGGTGCGCAAAATTGCTATAATGAAATATAAACTAGTGTAAGACAATCTTCCCACTATCATGAGAAGAAAAGAAAAATGTCAAAAAAATGACATGTAAACTTGTTTGACAGACAACATAAGTTATAAGCTAATATGAACTAAAAATTCAAATGATAAGTTAAAAGTAAATGATAAATTCACATGATAGATAGAAAGGTCTGACCCTGGTGAGTCGAACATTTACGATTCTGGCGCTCGAAATGGGTTTTTGAAATCCATCTTTTTTAGCAAAAAAATTCAAATCCAACAATGTAGTATTAAAATCAACTTAAAACATGTAAAAATCATGATTTACTTATCAGTTTTTAATTAATATTGCACTTAAATCATTTTGAATTCGAGGTCTCTAAAACCTGAAATAACCTGATTATTTTACAAGATTTCGCGACGTTGTTGTTAACAAATCTTCCTAACAGTATTCAAATCCTTTAAATAATTAAAAAACTTGAAGATTTTAATAATTGAAAAACTTGGAGAAATGACGAAGAGAAAAGAAGAAATGAGAGAGAAAAAAAGGATTTAGGGTGTTGGGACGAGAATGTTAGAATGCAAATTGAGGTGGGTGAAGGAAAACAAATGATTAATTTTAAATTTTTATGTAGGTAAAGAAAGTAAGTGGATAAAAAAAAAGAAAAAAAAAGCCGAACCATCAATATTATACTACAATAAACTTCCCCATCATAGATTACGACCTTGTTTTACTCTTTCAGCCCCTGCTCATGTTAGGTATCAGTGTTGGAGTTGCCTTCAACGTCTCTTTTCTAATTGGATGGTCACGGGTCTGCTCATCACTCTCTTCTTTGGTAATTCAACTTATTATCATTAATATTTAGCTGTCGTCGCGCACCCTCTTATCTATTTTGAAGTTTCAAAAAGTTTTTGCGCGCTTTCAATATTTGGGTACCGCTTAAAGTACTGACCGAAAGATTCGCAATTTCATTTGCCTCTTTTAAGCATACATCGAAAAGAGCAAATTTGTGAATGATATTTACCTATGCCAATGCACTTAATTATTTGTTCAAATAAATAGTACTGTTAGGTACTTCACTTAAGGGGGTGTGGGGTATTTGTATATTATTAGATTGTCTCAAATCATGAACACAAAGAAACCCAATGTTACAAAGTGATATACACTGCGAATGTAAAAACAAAAAAAGCCATGTTTGGGTGTGTGGAGAAAGTTGCATTGGGGCAAATGGCTTGAACGAACGTGATTTTTAGGCAATTGGCATGTACGAATTTGTATTTCAAACGTGATTTTTAAGCATTTTCGTGAAGCTCCCTCCATTGCTTTTGTATTTATCGATTGCATTGGGAAAAAGCATTTTCGACTGGTAACGCAGACGCACTTCCAAACAGAGCCAAAGTGTTTAGTTATGGCTTATGAATGAGGGTAAAATTAATATGTTTTTTTTAAACCAAACAAAAAAGAAGAAAAACTACTTAACTTTGGTACCTTTTGGATTTTGCAGATGATGATGCAACGGGACAAGACTACAAGACACTACCTGGTGGTTCTTGCGCTATACATAATAATGAGGTAATATTAATTTTACCCTCATTCAGCTATGAAGTATCTCTATAAACTTAATATTTATCTTGCATTAATTAAGTGTTCTTATTAATGGTTGGTTTCTCCGTTGCAATTTAATCAAGGGTGCCATTATATACATCTATTGGAAAGAGTTGCTTCTGCTTGTGTTTGTTTGGGTAGCATTTCTTGCTATTCAGATTGTTAATGTCAGTTGCACACTTAATTTACTAAATTCATATCTGATAAAGATTATAGTTAGAATTAATTGAAGATTGGATTTCTGCATTTTATTATATATATATATATTTTCACTTTTGATGATTACTTAATTTAAAATCTGCAATTTCTAAACAACTTCCAAATTTATCTGCAGACATACCCTGCAACATGCTCGCTTGAATATTGGATTCTGAATTTTTAGCAGGTTAATATAATTGTATCTCCAACTTGAAGATCAATATCAAATTTCTTAACTTGAATATATTCATATTATATATTGACCTGCACTTGCTAGTTAATTAATTATTTTGCACTTGAATGTTCTCTATATGCTAATAAAATTAACTTGCAGTAAATTGTTTACTAAAGATACCAATTGCCGTCTCTGTTTCATTCTATGAAGCTGTTTGCTTGTACAAAGGGAAGCAAGTGATAGAATCTAAGGGTAAGGAGACCATAACCTGGAAATTGCACCAACTTTTCTTGTATTGTTGTTGTGGGATTTTAGCAGGTGTGGTTGGTGGATTGCTTGGACTTGGAGGAGGCTTCATCATGGGACCCCTTTTTCTTGAACTGGGCATTCTTCCACAGGTACTACAAACATTCATGTTAGTATCTATTTATTTTCGCTTAATATTCATAGTTGGACCCTTATCTCACAGCTATAACTTTTAGGTCAAGTGCTTACTAACATGGTATCAGAGTCATTTTATTCTGGAGGTCTCGTATTCAAACCTCATCGCAAGCGTATTTGCTTGTTTATCTAATTAGTAATCATTTCTTTCTTCCTCATTATAACTCAAGTTCACATGTTATCATGCACGTGATAACTTTTAGGTCAAGTAATTTCTAACAATACGTGCACTAAAATACATACAAACAAATGGTTTCACTTGATTTCTTCAAAGCCCATCAAGGAGAACAACTCAAAGATCACTAAAGGACTTTAGAATGAGATTAGCTAGTTAATGAAGGAGACTTTGATTAAGTTTTTCTGTTTTGCAGGTGGCCGGTGGAACATCAACCTTTGCTATGATATTCTCTTCATATACGTCAGTAATACAAAATTACCATCTAAAACGCTTCCCAGTCACATATGGTAAGTCAAACTCCAAAAGAATCCTTACATTATATACAGAGGTCATACCTAGATTGAAATCTCCCTACTTCTCTACAAAGATTGAACTCATTTCTTAATATGAAAAAACAAAAAAAAACTGGGAACTGGTTAAATATATATTACATTAATCTTAAACAAAGCTCATGAAAATTTCACTTCTGTTGATTGCAGCTAGTTACTTTATTTTATTGGCTGCATTTGCTGCTCTTGTTGGGCAGCATATAGTGAGAAAATTAATAATCCTACTTGGCCGGGTATCTCTGATAATCTTCATCCTCTTTCTTACAATCTTTGTGAATGCAATTACCTTAGGTAAATTTCAATTAATTACTATTGTTGTTTTGAATAATAAGTTTATGAATCTCTAGTCTTTCAAAGAGCTAGGATGCTCAAAAATGTATATATTAATATAATTCTGTATTTGATGCAGGTGGGGTTGGAATTGCAGACATGGTTGAGAAGCTGGAGAGAAACTCACATGAGGTTTGAAAGCCTGTGTAACCAATCTTAATTAATTAGCCAACAATGGCAGTCATCAGTGAACATTGTCATTATTATAGGGCTACAACTTCATTTCTTGTCGCCACATTAATATTTGTGTCACTCTAGCTGGCATCACTCTGAAATTTTACACCGTTTCCTTGTTCTATCAAGAGCAAGCATTATGATCTAAGATGATGAAGAAAGCTGTTCAAGAGTAAGTGATGAACAAGATAAGGAAAATTTTATTACACTGATTTGAATAATGAAAAAGCTAATTATGATACTGGTTGAAATAAAAAATTGAAAAGGGAAGAAAAAAGAGCATGAATTTGACCAAAATACTACCAACTTTCTGGTGCACGAAGCTCTTACCTATACAGGGTCCCGAAAATAGGTTAGACTACATTTGGATATATTGTACACAGCCTTACAATGCCTTACAAAAGGTTATTTTCACGACTCGAACCCGTGACCACATGGTCACATGGCAGCAACTAATTTCCCATTGCGCCAAGACTCCCTTTCACCACCAACATCCCCTGATAATTTTTTTTTAAAAAATCCCAACAACCTACTAACAATATATAAAAGTTTGGCATACAATCACACTTTCTATTGAATTCTCAAATTTTAAATTAAAGGATAGCTAGACGCACAAAACTTTTGCATATGTGGGATTCAAAAGAAGGGTAAGATCACCTTGGGTCTATTGAATGTAACCTTACTTGTAGGAGGCTATTATCACTTCTTGAATCTGGTTAAAATAGTGATGAGTCCGATGAAAACTCTTATTGTAACCTTACTTGTAGGAGGCTATTTTCACTTCTTGAATCTGAGATCATCGGGTTAAATGGTGATGAGTCCGATGACAACTCTTATTATTGTACCCAAGACTCCCCTTCTTTCTCAAATTATATAAGTTAAAAATTATTTTTCCAATCTTCCAATAAGTTCATCAATGGGTACTGGCGACTTAAAAATAAAATTCATGAACAAGAACAAATAAAGGAAGATGCTATATATTTATATAATAACTACAAAATGCATCAATTCTAATATGAGATGTATATAGGGCTAAATTAAATCATTGGATTTGACACAAGAAGCACATAATAAATCAGGAAATTAAAAGTTGTATATAGTTTAGTGTTAAGAAATTCACCATTGCAAGGCATCATCAACAAAACTCCAAGATATATTTTCATCCTCAATTTTGATCAATCTCTATTACCAAATTGAAACTACAAGATTTCCTAGAGTGTGTATTTATATATACATGTGTATATATATATATATAGATGACAAATATATAATACTTGACTGCAATTCATGACTACCATTGCTACGCCTCTTCTTAGATTTCCAGTTCTTCCCAGATGATAGGTAGCTTCTTCAACTTGTAACGCATCAAAGCTTGTTGAGAAATAACATGTAAGTCCTGGTAATGATCTTCTTTGATTCTGTTTCGTCTTTTACCACTACTTCTAAGTTTGTGGAAGTACCAAGCATAGATAATACAGATGGTAATAATGGAGAGCAAGAAAAAGAATATGTAAACGATACAGAGATGTTTATCATTCAACTGTGACAAGAGGAGAGCAGCAGCAGATGAAGAAAGACGAGAGAAAGGCATGAAGGAGAGCATAGCTAAAAGACTTGAAGAGGCCTGAAAGAGTTAAGGGAAGAAAGGCAGAAAAAAAGAGGCATATAGATATCTATAGCTTTATGTTTTGGGTCTCAAGAGATTGAAGTAATTTGCAAAATTCCTTTTAAGTATAGAATTCTAATTAGTTTAAGATAGGAAACCTGCTGGGAAGAGGACTTTCTAAAAAAGCTACGTGGCACTCTATGAAGTTGACCATTATTATGATAACAAAATCAGGCAAGCTCAGTGTTTTGGTATTGTATAATAAATAAATAATGTCGTACAAAAATTAAAAATAAATAAATAATTATTTGGTATGAAAAGCACGATAGTAAGAATGATCAACTACTTATTGACTTGCTTTATAAATTATTAAAAACTTATATATATATATATATATATATATATATATATATATATATATGTAATTACGTTTGAATTAACTACTTATTGACTTGCTTTATAATGCGTCAAGCCCAAAAGTAATTATTAATTTATAATCCAAAATCCATACCAATTCCCACACATCAATTTTGTTCTAATTAAGTGGTTATATAATATTTTGAGAGTAATTCTACACAATCGTAGAGATTTTTTTTTTCCCTATTAAGGTCACGGGCACGAAAGTCAGCCTAGTTATACATAACTGAATACAGAAAGAACAAAAAAAAAAAATTGCTCCTTGTTCGTTGTTGAAGGATTAACCGAATTTAAGAAGATCAACAATTTCTTATGCAATAAGTCCCATAAAATAAGTCCTAAAGATTGGTGACAAAATAAAAAAAAGTTCTAAAGATCAATATGGGACTTTTAAATTATTGACCACGATTTTATTAACGATAGTTTAATATACATTATTCAACCCTTATCTAATAACAATAATTTTTAAGTATAACTTTAATTTTACAAAAAGCTCTCTACGTCAGAATGAGACTGCACGTTATATACATTATTGAATCCTTATTTAATACTTATAACTTTTAAGTTGTATAATTTTTAACATGATATCATAGCTTAACGCACCGAACATGTTCTATCCTCAACTTGAGTAACTCCTCAACCTAGAGTTCCGCCTGAAGAAGCAGGGGCTGCAGTAGCTGCAGAATTTTCTACAGGTTCATGAACAACTGTGTCGACCCATGGCCTTCACCAGTCTTAATCATTTCAAAGGGTTCAAAATGGGTTATTCTGCACGTGATATACATTGTTAAGCCTTTATTTGATAGTTATAGCGCTTAATGGTTGTAAATTTTAAATTTCATTTTGATTTTTTTCTATTTCCATTTTCAACATCTAGTGTAGGACAACGTACTATTATTTATGTTATCATTGTATAGAAATAGAAAGGAATACAAACAAAATTTGGAAGTTTTGGATCAATTCCCATAGCTGAATCACTAAATGAGCCAGCCAGTCCTATCCGGGTTCCAAAATTGTTCATGTTTAGAACAGCTAAACGAATACAGCGCTACAGCAGTCGATTTCATACACAGATTTTTTTTTTTTTTCTCAATTAGAATACAGAAAAAAAATAATTAATCAAATACAGTTATTTAATACAGATGCAGTAGAACCAACTGCCCCTCTGGCTTAAGCCTTTTAAAAATGATGTCATACTTGAAAGAAAATAATTTTTGGAGAAAACACAGCTTGAACAAAGAGACTGAGAAATCTGATTAAAAGGGCACCGCACAACTGCAATAGAGAGGGAGAAAGAGATGGAATGGGAACGTAGAAATTCACACCTGCCATGTGGTTAGAGTGGGAAGTCTTTTTTCTTGCCTGAAAAAAGTCATATCACCCTTCTGTTCCCTCCAAAAGCCCAAATCTGCAAATAGACAAACTCATACTTCATTTACTTGTGACATACAGCCATGCGATATTTTTTTCTAGCATACCCTATGTGCTTATACCTATGATGGTTGCAGATACTAGTCTTGTGGTGTTTTCTCACTTATTGCAGATATTATCCACATATTAAATGGCATGAGAATGGCCATCAGAACAAGAAATGGCGATTATATAAGACAGACAAAAAGAGTTTTGCTATTCAATTACAAAAAAGAAAAATCTATAAGTGACCTGAAAGTGTGTCAAAAATCATGATTACATGATTGCAGTCCATCGAATCATGTTTTAGAAAAGTATCTTGAGATGCATGTATTGATCCAACAGTGTCTCATTGTGCAGTTTACAATGTCAGTCATTCTAGCATCTCTCATCTAAGTATGTAAAAATCAGGTCAGAATAGACATCTAGTGTGATCCTAAAGATCAAAACATAATTGCAACTGAGAAGCCTCATTTTCATTTGCTTTCAACAGCTAAACAACACTAAGAATCAGAATAGAAAAGCTAAACAACTGAGAAGCCTCTTTATATTCAACACATACAAGCAATCTTAGTTGAGTAGAGTGGAGTTGAGTTTTAAGTATTCATTCAAAGTTTAATTTGACCTTCCAAATCATGTTTATTCAACTAAGCCTTTTTCCAACTTGAATAAACACATAATGGTTAAGAATAACTAATGCTTTTCATCAGTTAATAACAATGACTTCATCATTTGCTGGTGGTACACAACAACCTGCAGTAGGTAAGTTGAGTGATGTGTCTTGGCTAAAACAATGAACTGGGGGGAGTGCAAGGAAAGATACTATTCAGCTCTCATCAAGGTTCCCCCTTTTCATGCAAATATATTAAATGAATTAACACAATGGAGCTCCTGATTGATCTTATTTTCTGGTCTCTATCCCCTACACAACATATTCAACTGCTATAGTTTTTCATATCAAAAGCATTAAATGAAGTAGAAAGATGAGGCTATTGATCAACCTCACAGGCTTTCGTCTTGACTTAAATCTCAAAGGTTTTTTCATTTCCAAAAAAGAAGAACCGAGATTTTTTCTAGCAATTCTTACCTTAAGGTTTCTATCCCAACTTCCGGTACACAAGGCACTCCCATCAGCTGACAAACCCAAACAACTGATCCTATCATCATGTGAGTTTTGCAGAGATCCCAAGTTCAGAACCACCTGAGATCAGGAAACAAGTAATTAGAGCCAACTTTCTTCTAGCATTCCACCTGAAACTTGGTATGAAACCAAATTAACTTCTGATTTAATATGAGAGACAAAAAGGATTGAGTTAGGATTGGAAGTTACTCCGAAATATATATCAAATAAGAAAGTAGATGATGAGATTGGCTTAAAAATGAAATTAAGCAAATAGATGTCTAGAACCATGTATCTTAATATAGATAGCTTTGATGTTTGATCAGCTTCATTGATAGCTTTGATGTTTGAAACAAGGGAAACCCATAATGCCCAAGAAACCAACAATTCACAGGTTGAACAAAAGTATTAAAAAAGTTAATACTACAATGGACTAACTATTGACATTTTGAATAACAGGAGTTTCATAGCACATAACGTTGCATGTATCAGAAAAACGTAGACGTGCTCACCGCAAGTTAAAGAGGAGAATCATGTACCTTTGCCACTATTGTATCCCACACATAGCAATTCCGATTAGAGTACCCAACAAATAAAAGCCTTCCAGATATTGAGAAGGCAATTGAGGTCACTGTGGGCACCTCATTATCCCCATGTTGCTGATAGTAAACTTGGAGCTGATGACCAGTCCTCGTGTCAAATAACCTGCATGTACCATCATCTGATCCAGTTCCAAAACGCTGTGAATCTGGGAAGAACTTTACAGTATTAACATCTCCCTCATGGCCATAATATGTGTGGGCCGCTCTACTAGCTGTCCGAGTGTCCCATAATCGAGCAGTTGCATCACACGAACCAGAGATAAACAACTTTGGATTTGATTCATTTATTGAGACACTGAATACAAAGTATAAGGAAGTCTACTTAGAAGAAGAACAGGAGGGTATGCATACTTGAATACCCAATCCAATAAATACATATAGCAGAGTCCTCGCCAGATCAATCATCTAACAATCTCCATTCAAAATAACAGCTAGATGATCTTTCATAAAAGCATATCTTAAAAGAAACATCTTCTCGGACTATATTTCGATTAGACTCAAACTTAGCATCGAGTTAGAAGTGTTGTGCAAAGCTCTTTTTGAAATTTTAAACTTGGCATCAAGTTACAGCCAATCATCTACTTCCCTCCCTTTGAAAAAACTCAACGAAGAAAAGCAATGTAAAGAAAACAAATAAACAAACAAATACAAATGAAAATATATAAACATAAAAAATACGAGGGCTTCAATAAAGAAAGAGGAAGGAATGAGATTATTACAATTAAGATGTACCTCAACACATCACCATTGTGGCCTGAAGAAAATTCACCACCAAAGGTAGAAACTTTTAGGCCTGTAGTAACATCCCACAAGATGCATGTCTGGTCACCAGAGCTGGTTATAAGATGAGTCTCACCATCTGGAACATACTGACAAGAGGACACATAACCTTTATGCCCAGAAAGGGTTCTTGACACTGGTAGATTTCCATCCTGGTCACTTGGAGAATTTAGGCTGAAGATAGAGCATACACTATCAAGGCCACCACATGCAACAGACTGACCACCAGGAGAAAAGGCACATGTCATTACCCATGCACAAGGTAGCTTTATAGCATGGGTTTTCTGGCTTGTTAGAGCGTTCCATACAATTAGCCTTCCATCTTGAGATGCACTGACAATTCTGTTATTTTCAGTACTCCAGTCCAATGAATACACCTGGCACACAAAAACAGCTTCAGGATTCAATACAGGGTAAAGTCAACTCAAGCCTTTTTCCAACTACAAGGGATCAACTACATGAATCCACTCCGCTCTATTAAGGGCTAAGTCAACATTTAGATTACAATTCAATAGGTCACAAACTTAAAATCTCAACAACAAATAATATTGGTAATTAAAAGACATCTTAGAAGGACAAAAATAAAGAAAGGGAAAGGACTGAAGAAATTAGTAAAAGCCACATCAGAAAATAATAAAAAATTCTTTGACAATAATGAATTTAACACACAAGACAAAAGAGCCTCTTAAAACAGATAGAGGAAGTATTAGGAGCCCAACTGACACTAGCAAGTGGCAGAGACTGTAGAATACGAGATTCTTCAATGCGGAACGTTATTGACTGAGTCAATAAATCAAAACATTGGACTTAAAAGACCGAGTCCAGCTAGATCATGTCCTATGGAAAATAATGGCCAAAACCATCTACAAACAGATCTAAAACTTGAACCCAAAAAAAAAAAACATTATATGTTAATAAATAAATAAAAACTGTTTGGCTATGTGGGAACTAGTTTTGGAGATATGAAGTGATGTTGTGTTGGTTGTAAGAGGACCACGCGTACTAATTACTATTAGTGTAGAAAGAATTTATGAAGGAATAATAGTGAGGTGTGTTTCACCTACAACCACAGTAGAACAATGCATTTGATTCCAAAACAATTCATCTTCAAACAGAGAGTTGGGAAGAATTCAACTTTTGGAAGTGCATATGGCAAGTTGAGTTTGCTCAAAAAAAAATTTCAACAAGCATACTTCGTACTTAAAAAAAATATGAGATTCTCATATATTGAAGACTTAACTTACACCACAGCACCATTGTCCTTCAAAAGTTAGGGTCTTTTATAGGAGTGTTGTCCAGAACTAGATTGACTCCCCCCACCATACAAAAACCATGCTAAGAGAACTATCTCCTACAGAATTTTTGTGTAGGCCACACACAAAATACTAAAAGAAATTACACAAGGTTCCACATCCAACTTAGAGAAAAGCCATAAACAGCTTTTACTTTAGTCAGATAAAAATAACTTCCTAGACTCCAAAAACTCCCTGGAAATTTCCAAACTAATGCCTGAACCTTTGGATTGCCAAAAGAACAAAAGTATCCACCGGTAGTGCTTGCTAATACAGAAGATTTTCAGTAAACTAACCACAAGGATTCCCCTGTTGTAGAATTTCCCTCTTGTTCATGGAAAACTTGAACTAACCACGAGTTGCCACTTGCCAAACAAGTGATTCTAGAGCAACCAAGCAACACCGCAAAATCACATTGAAATGTGCAAAAGAGATTTATTGATTCTTAAATCGATCGATTTCTACCAAATTTTAATGGATCTATTCTACCTGTCTGTGATGCTATCGAAATTTGAAGTTGAATTTTTCACTTGACTCGATAAAGATTCCGTAATCCTTAATAATGCTAAAAGACACTTCAAATTTTCCCAAATGTATTTCAATTGAGGTTCGTTAAACACACCTAGACACTCATTTATAAAAACAGAATGCCTATCACAGAAAAGAGGAACAATTATATAAACAAACAGCCACATGAAAGAGACCAAAACAGCTGTAATAAATCAAACTATTCATCTCAGACTAAGCATAATTCACAAAAAACTTCAATTCGTTCAAAACCAAAGCAAGACAAGAACCAACCTTCCCTGCGTGCCCCTGCAAAGTGCGACAGCAAACCAGATCCGTCAGGCCGAAGCTCACCGCCGTCCGTCCCTGCGACTTCACATATCCTGCTACTGCAAAATTAAACCAAAAAAACAGCACACTCAATCACACCAGATACAACAAAATCTTCAACTCTCAACATTCCTACGTTGCAAATTTCAACTCAACTACCATCAGTATCTTGCAGAGGAAGCCGTTTCTGGTTCACTCGTTCTCTAAGAGCATTTAACGTCTCCATCGCAGAAACCTGCTGCGCTTTCAGCTCTTCAACAGACATCTCAAACCTAAAATCCTCTCAGAACCAGTAAATCTTCAATCACGCAGCCATTAAAGCTTCTCTTTCGAGTTCGAATCGCGTTGCTTCTTTCTACTCCTTTCTCCGAGAACTCAAAATCGTTGCTGAAGTGAGAACTGATCGAGAGAAGAAACGAGCTTCAATTCGAATTCTAGATAGAAAAATATACAGTAAATCGAAAACTAAAACGAATCGATTTAAAGAGAAATGAGTGTAAGGATGAACAGAAGAACAACCTTCCGGGGGTGACAAGCGAAGTCGTAAATCGGTAAGGCGAGAAGTTGATAGAGGACGGTGACTTCGTGAGTCCTCCTTTAATGGGTCCCACCCGCAAGCCACGAGCCACCACCGCCGCTGTATTGCGAATTTGATGTCCAATTGAAAATTTTGCTGTCCCAACAGTAGCTATCAAAACCCGGACCGGCGCTGAACCGTTTTCAAAAACGGTTCGGTCAAATAAAGTAGTCTGCTCGAAACGGCTCGAGTCAATAAGTTCAACCGGGCGGTTCGGTCCGGTTCTTAAGCACTGGTCCCACCTGATGGTTTTGTAGTCTTAATTTCTATAGAGGGTGCTGTGGGCCCAAATATTGGAAGTCGTCCATGTGACAGTTTGTTGAGAGATTACATCAAATCTCTGTACACCACGTAAACATGGAATCCTCAAATTCCCATGGTGGACCCCACGGAACGTCGGCAAAGTTAAAGAAGTGAGATAAAGCGCTGACGTCGTCACTTGATCAAAGGGACCCATTTTTAAGCAGACCCACGCGGAAAGTCTCGGCGGCTTTTCTCTGACAGTGAAAGAAATAATTCAGGCGAGAGCAAATATTCTATGGGATTCACCGTACGTACGAGTGAAGGTGGCTGATCAAGTGAACGGTCACGATTCATTATTTGATCTTGATGTCAAAGAAAAGGGCGTCTTGCTGGTTTGACTTAAGTCCACCAGTTGTTAGTTATTAAGTATTGAGATCATGGAAGGTAGGTCTTCCACCGAACGTGAACATTTCAAACTTAGAAAATTATAGAAGTAGTTAGGCCCATGTCATTTCTCTCGTGTTTTGAATCATTTGAATTTATTTTACACCTTTTGGAGACCTAATCAAGTATAGGAATAGTAGAGTTTTGGGCGAAACCGTAAAATAAAACCTGCGATCTGTTTGGTTTTTTACATTTTTTGTTAAGGTTGCGAGTTAAGACTTAAAAAACCTGCACCAACAACCTGAATTTAACTAACTAAGGTTAATTTACATTAAATATATTAATATGTTCTGGTTATATAATTAGTAATATAATTCTTGTTTGTAAAATTATATAATTTTACAAACAAGAATTATATTACTAATTATTATTGGCTAAAATCTCAAACTTGATTAACACAAATTAACTTTGTTCGATTCAAGTTTGACAAGTGGTCAATTTGGTTTCAATATGATCACTCAACTGACCCAAAATGAACCAATAACACTCTTAATTAAATCTTTATCATACTTATTGTTCCGCGCATCTCTTATGTATTTAGTTTAAATTTGCATTGACTTTAAAAAACTTGATGCAACTTTAATATATTTTAAAATTATACAAGAAGCAATATACAATAATACAAATGTTTTTTATTCTTTATACAAAAATATATATATTTTTCTTGATTGTGCTAATTTAGGTTTGACGTTATAAAACAATTGATTTGAATCCAATCAATGAATTATGCTAATTTAGGTTTGACGTTATAAAATAATTGATTTGGATCCAATCAATGAATTGTGCTAATTTAAGTTTGACGTTAACTATTATTTGAAGAGTCTCAAGAAACAAGGTTACAAACTCGATTTCTCTACTAGCATTGGTCACTGGAGTGTCTTCTGCTTGAGCAACCGATGACCCAAGAGATTAGTCAAGATTGGATGCGGGATACCCTCACTTGTCAAAAAAAAAAAAAAAAAAAAAATCTTAAAATGATGAAAAGTTGTTTTTGGACGGGTCAAATCCGTATGCGTATGTCGGGTTCGGATCCAACCGTTTGGATCCGGAAATCTCATGCCCCGGCCCACAAATTGAGCCCAAACCCACCCAATCGTTTCACAAGGCTACGCAGTGTAATTCTATGCCATTTCCAAGGGCATTTAGAAAACATTATTTTCCCGCCCAACCGATCCCACTAAGAACAGTTTTGGCGACTCCGCATTAAAGCTTTTGTTCCAGAGTATACTCTTCTTGCTTTGTTGTTCACTGCTCTTCTCATTCGCCATTAACGCTCTTCCTTACACAAAACACAGGTATCAACGTGTGAAATCCACCGAACAATACGGGAATGCAATATTCTCGGACTTTCGTTGTTTTCATTATGTTGCTTAGGTTCATATATCTTGGTTATCATTCTCGTGTCTGAGTTCTATCTAGGGTTTTTATTTTTGTTCATTTTTTTAAAAAAAATTTCTTTCTTATATGTGTTAATTTTCGCGAAAAGACGATGAATCTACGCGAACAAAGTGAAGAAATCGTGGCTGTATTGAAATGTATTTTGATGTTAGGATCACAGTGATTTTCGCGTTATCTAAATTAAACTTTCTGTATTTTGGTGGATTTTTTGGGTTTTCTGGCAGTTTTAGTGATAGATGGACGCGATGAATGAAACGAAAGAAGGCGAAGCTGCCGATTCTCCTACTTCTGTTCTCGAGGACGAGGTACGCTTGCTACGACGACTAGAAATGCTTTTTGTTGTGCATTTTCTACGATAAAATGCTTGTTTTGTACATATAGTAGCTTGTTATCAGGTTTTGGGTAATATTGTATTCTACAACAGGAAATTTGCAAGACGGAAGGTGGAGTCAAGAAGGAGGCTGATGAGCTTCTTGCGCTTGAAGCCAAAAATGGAGATTCTCTTTTAATATCTAGTGACATGGCTCAGGAGGAAGAGAAGCTACAGGAGGCCCGCGTTAAATTGGAGGAGGACGAGGAGGCTGTTAAGAAAGAAAATGAGGAGGAACCACCTATCATGAACGATACGCAATTCACCAAATTGGACGAGCTTTTGACTCAGACCCAGTTGTACTCTGAGTTTTTGCTTGAGAAAATGGATGACATTACGTTTGTAATATCTTCGGACCAATTCAATTAAGTTTCACGAGTTCATGTGTATATGTACCTTCTTCTAATGTGATTTTTTGTTTTTAATGTTTTTCAGAACGGAGGAGAGTATCAGGAGGAAGAAAATCCCAAAGATAAGAAAAGGGGCCGTGGTTGCGGTGGAAAGCGGAAGGCCACCACTCAATATAACACTGTAAGATTTTTATTCAAACTTCCTTAGTGATGTGTTAAACTGTGTGCGATAGTTCATTGCTTTGTTGTGAACTGCCCATGGTATATGTTGGTGTTCCTTGCGAGGAAGCACGATATATCTGTTGGCAAGTCACTTGTTTAATTAACGTATTTTAGCTTCCGAGATGGAAGTCTTAATTCTTTCTTGTTAGCCACTCATTCAGTTGTCGGGAGATTTAGTCTCGTGTTTAGTGTCATATATTCTCTTTATAATTTACATTGAAGTTTTGTTAGATTGCCATTGCTGGATCTTATTTATATTTCCATGTTTTTTGTCCATAGCTGCTGTTTATCTACAATCATTTGTGATATTGTGGTAATGCTTTTTTAGAGAAAAGCTCGGAAAGCAGTTGCGGCTATGTTGTCAAGGTCCGAAGAAGGCACAACACAAGAAGATTCCAATCTTACAGAGGAGGAGAAGGCTGAAAAAGAGCAATCTGATCTGGTTCCCTTGTTGACTGGTGGACAGTTGAAGTCGTACCAAATTAAGGGGGTGAAGTGGTTGATTTCATTATGGCAAAATGGTCTAAATGGCATTCTCGCTGATCAAATGGGACTGGGAAAAACAATTCAAACTATTGCTTTTCTTGCTCACTTGAAAGGGAAGGGCCTTGATGGACCCTTTTTAGTTATCGCCCCTCTCTCTACTTTGTCAAATTGGGTAAATGAAATTTCAAGGTAAATTTAGATCACTTGGTTTTTCTATTGATTAGCAACTATCGGCAACTATCTTCTATATGAAATCTGCATTTTCAGGTTTTTTCCTTCAATGAAAGCAGTTATTTACCATGGAGACAAGAATGAAAGGGAAGAGATAAGAAAGAAGCAAATGCCCAGAGCAATTGGCCCCAATTTCCCTATCATTGTCACTTCTTATGAGGTTGCAATGAATGATGCAAAAAGACACCTTAGACATTACAATTGGAAATATGTTGTGGTTGATGAGGTCAGTAGCCTAGACCGGTCCCTCCTTCTCCCATATAAATACAGATTGAGCACAGTCACGCACATTGTCTATTCTGTTAATGAGCGTAAAGAGGTGCAATTGTCTATTTGGCTTTTCTGCTATCTGAGAAAGTTGTTTCTTCTTGAAGGGACACCGGCTGAAGAATACAAAATGCAAATTACTGCGAGAGTTAAAGCACTTGCCTATGGAAAACAAGCTCCTATTGACTGGAACTCCTCTGCAGAATAATTTGGCTGAGCTTTGGTCATTGTTGAACTTCATCTTGCCTGATATTTTCTCATCCCATGAAGAATTTGAATCATGGTAATTTGTTTCTAGATTTTTCTGTTTTTTCAGCTTATGAAGTTTCACGTGATGTCTGTTGATTTGATTTTGAAATGAGTTTCACTTATACTAGTTAGCTAAGGGTGAATGGTGCCTTTTATTGCTGAGTATACTTGTTGTTACAATACTCTCCACAGTAGACCCTAATTGAGGACGATTCATCCAATGTCAACTCAGGGGTCAACTTTAATAATTCATGGTGGTTTGCTCGGTAGATCAATCAATGCTCTGCATGATGGGTTGCCACTGCAGATGCTCTAGTCTGGAGTCTATTCTTAAGAGCACATGATTGTCCGTTGTAA
The DNA here is from genome assembly GCA_035771175.1 of Paratinospora sagittata. Taxonomy (NCBI): domain Eukaryota; kingdom Viridiplantae; phylum Streptophyta; class Magnoliopsida; order Ranunculales; family Menispermaceae; genus Paratinospora; species Paratinospora sagittata. Next base: position 15,289 of record JAYMFD010000753.1, on the reverse strand, counting down.
TTGCACCTAGGTGATGCTATAAACATTTTACCAACCGGCTACAACTTAACCTGACTACTAGTTGCAATTACCACAGGAGCGACTGAAGCTTGAACCTATAGTATGAGGGGCAATTTGTTCTTTTAGACTGATTTACTTAAAACATGAAGAGGAGAAAATTTCATGTCTATGAATGTTCTCTTACATTTTTCACCTTTTAAGTTGACTGCATTTGGACCTTGATTTGATATAACTTGGGATTAAATTCTTAGGTTTGATTTATCGGGAAAGTGTAGAAGTGAAGCCCAACAGGAAGATTTAGAAGAGAAAAGACAGGTTCAGGTATGCATACCTCCTGACTATTTGTTTGATATAAATCTATTGATTTAACCACGTGTTTGTGATGATGCATGGGATTTATCACATGCAGGTGATAGGGAAGCTACATGCAATTTTAAGACCATTCCTTTTGCGAAGATTGAAGACAGAAGTTGAAAAGATGCTTCCTCGAAAAAAGGAGATCATTTTATATGCCAATATGACCGAGCACCAAAAGAACATTCAGGAGCATTTGGTTAACAAAACCTTGGAGAACTATTTACAAGAGAAAGGAGATAGCAGTAAGAGAATAGCTAATATACATATACATGCACACAACAATCAATCACACACACACACACACACACGCGCGCGCACACGCACACGCACACACACACACACACACACATAAGAGATATGATATTTATATAGATAGTGGATTGATTGTGAGTTGTTAAGATGGTTCATGTAACAAGAATTGGTTGTAAGAAAGCTTGTTCTTCAAAAAATCTTATTTAGTAAAGCCCAAGTAATTATTAACATTAGTAGTGGTCAATTATCATAATGTTCTTTCAGAATATGGCCATTGGAACTTACTTCAGTTTGGTATGATGGATGGAGACCTGCCTAAGTTTCAGGGAATTCCTGAGTTTGGATCCCACCCTAAGGAGCCACTTCCCAATTTGTGGAAGGGAGACTGTTGCAGAGCACTGTTTTTTTAGTTTTTCTTTTGTGTTTTTAATGATCTCCTTTTGAAAATGCAGAGCATGGTATGAAAGGAAAGCTGAATAATTTGATGATTCAACTTCGGAAAAACTGCAACCATCCTGATCTGTTGGAGTCAGCTTTTGATGATTCTTGTATGTACCACATGACTTGTCTCAGTTATTGGAAAAACTTAGTTTTTTAATTTCTTATTGGCTTTCTCCATCTGCAGTTCTCTATCCACCCATCAAACAGTTACTGGAGCAGTGTGGCAAATTCCATTTGCTGGACAGACTAGTGACTGAACTATTAGCTAGCAAGCATAAGGTATGCCTAGCAATTATCTTTCACTTTTCCTATTATTATATTCTTTCACATTACCATGCCAAAAATTTCTTTTCTATTTCAGGTTCTGATATTCTCCCAGTGGACTAAGGTGCTGGATATAATTGATTATTATTTCTGCGAGAAAGGCCTTGAAGTGTGTAGGATTGACGGTAGTGTGAAGCTGGGTGAAAGAAAAAGACAAGTAAGTGGTATTTTAGTGACATGAAAGCTTTATCTCTGATCTCTTCAGTTTGATTCTTCTACTTCAAAGATCTTGATCTTCTCAAATTAGTGCTTCATGTCTTGTGATTTAAAAAAAGTTGGGCATGCGAGGATACACCTTGCACCTTGTCAATGGCAGATGCCTGGCACTAGTTGCTTTGGCTTAGTCTTCAATGCATCAGGAATTCAGGCTAGGCCTTGTGGTGATTGGAACCTGAGCTGCAGTGTACTTTGAGGATGGGTTCCTCTAAATGGTTCATCATTTCCCATGTGTGCCTTGTTTTTCATGCTGGAGGGTTGTATTTTGTTATTATACTGATCTAGAGCTCTGCCTTTGTTTATGTTTAAGACATGATTGCAGTTCTTGTTGGTTGTTATTTTCAAAACATGTGAATTGACTTTGGTTAATGTTCAGTCTTCTGTGCTTCTGAGCAGATCCAGGAGTTCAATGACATTAACAGCGATTTCAGAATATTTCTCCTTAGCACTAGGGCTGGTGGGCTGGGTATCAATCTCACTTCAGCAGATACCTGTATATTGTATGACAGTGATTGGGTGAGCTCATTTTTCTGGTGTATCATGTTTGAGTTGGTATTTCTTGGGCTTGTTGACTAACTGCACTCTGTATTCAATTACAGAACCCTCAAATGGATTTGCAAGCTATGGATAGGTGCCACAGAATAGGCCAAACACGACCAGTTCATGTTTACAGGCTTGCAACAGCGCAATCTGTGGAGGTGCATTATGGATTGCAATCATTTCATTCCTTGGATTTCTACCTTTGTATCTTTTTTGGACCCTTGGGGTCACAAACTGAGTAAAGTTTTTCTTTTTTCTCCGATCCTCTTGGAAAAGGGCCGGATGTTGAAGAGAGCTTTCAGCAAATTGAAGCTTGAGCATGTGGTAATTGGAAAAGGGCAGTTCCAGCAGGAGAGAGCCAAGTCTAATTCCCCGGCTCTCCTCGAGGTTTGTGCAACTGTTATTTCCTTTTTATAATTTTGTGATGGAATAGTTATTTGGCTGTGCAAAGATAGCATTAGAAAATCTTACATCTCATTTACATTGTCGAATTCCCTAATCTTGAAGTTTTCTCTTCATTATGTCTCTAGTTTTATACAAAAAATTGATATGAATGGGAGAACTCTTGGTTCCATCTATTTTAGTGTAAGATAACCGTTATTTGGTGCAATATGCTACTATTTTAATTCCAACAACAATCTATTTCAGTTTGCAAAATGACTATGATACCCCCACCACTCTCATCAGATATGCTTCATCTCTTTTTTTTTTTTTGGGTGTTCTTACTAAGATTAGTTCCCAGCTCAAGAAATATAATATATCCATTGTCCTAAGCTGGTTTGTGCTGTATATTTGGTGTCTGTATAGGTACTTATCATGGCTCCAGCGAGTGGATCCTTTGCCTGGAACCTGAATGGCTCTGATAATCCTATTTCTAACTGTCAAGTCTTTCTATTTTCCTTATATAGTCAAATAAAGTTAGATAGTGCTGGAAATGTCCATAGTTGATGTTAAAGTTCGAGCAATTGAGTCTTGCATGCTATCTACAATCCTAAGTGGAGTCGATAATAATTAATTCAAATCCTCTCACACGGACATCATGCATTTTAAGGTGCCAATGGTGAACAGAAAATACAACAACTTTTGAAGTAACTAATTGTTTCATAGAAGGGATGAAATCTGAACAATATGTAGTTTTTTTTTAAGACCTCTATTTCAATGAAGTTTGCAGTGTATGCTCTCCAATTTTTTCACAGAACAATATCTACTTTTCAGGAAGAGGATTTGATGTCTCTGCTTAAAGACGAGGAAAACCCAGAGGAAAAGCTGATCCAGACGGACATCAGCGATCAAGATCTTAAGAGGGTTATGGATCGAAGTGAGCTGATTGCTGATTATGATGGTAAAGCAATTCCCCTTAAAGGGCCTGGTTGGGAGGTTGTGATTCCACCTCAGAGTGGAGGTGTCCTGTCTACTGTTGGTAGCTAATGGACTGCAGGTCCTCTTACTGTTATTTGACTGAGTTATTTTGGAGGGAATATGGTCTACGTGACAATGCAAGATACTAGTTCTGTGGCTTTGGTGTCGGTGGATTCACTGGCCCAAAAATTTTGTGCGAATGGTACACGAATTAGTTTTGGCTCCTTTTTATCCCATTTTTAAATGTCAGAAACTTCTATATATTGAAACTGTATAGGTCTGCAGGGCTGCCAGTGGAGGATGAAAATTTTGTAGTATTATGTTTCTTTTGGTAACGACGTACATCCTCATTTCAAGGAGTGGAAACTCTGTACTCTTGATTTTGGTGGAATTAGCACTGAAGCGAACTTCCCTTCAGGACATCTTATTGTTGTGTTTTCTCTTCACTCCATTGCATCTGTTGGGAGGCGATTGTGTTGGTGGATTTCATCTGAATCTATGTATTGCAATAAAATTTATTTTGGACATCCATGATAGTTGTTGTTCGTAATCCAAGTATGATACTTAATTCTTTTAAGTATACATAAAAAATGTTAAAACTACTTGTATGGTATAGAGAAAAGCAATACCAACAAATTTTTAAGATTATTACTTAATTAAATCAGACTTTTAAGATTGAAGGCTTAAATTTAACTTCATTGCCACCTATTTGTAAATTTGAGTTACTCGAATAAAAAAACTTGCTAATATAAAGTACAACAGTCGACAGTTTCTCTCAAGAAGAGATGGAGGAGGGGAATACAGGGTGGTTCATCATATCATTATCAGTGCAGCATCCATGTTCTGCAGAAGAAGTTTATCTAATCAAATAGAAACTCTCACATATCTTTCTCATTCATCTTTCTTTACACTTGGGGAACTGCATATAAAGGACTTTTGCCAACTCTTGCTTCCAATAGTGCCTGTGCATCTATTGTGGTCAAAATTTGAGGTATGGACATGCCGCCAGAAATCACGATTTCTGCATCATAGTTTTTGCAAGAAAAATCAAGAACCCAATTACTTACTGTTTCACTAACTTTAATAAGATTTGATCTTAATATTAGCGTAAAACATAGGGCTCAGAGCTCTTACCAATCCCTTCTCGAACAGATAAGTTTGGCCTCATAACATCATTCGAGTTCACAAGGAAAATGTCTCCAAGGTAGAGGTGGTTGGAGGGTATATAGACGCAGCAAAGCTCCTCTTTTCCATCAGCCCTTTGAAGAATCACTGTGGAGGTGATGAAGCCAAAAGCATATTCCCCAACACGCGGATGCCTTATGATTGCCACTTCCTTGAATGCATTAGAATTCTGATCTGCAAAACATATCTATGAAGTTCTTCTAAGAGTTTTAGAATTTAGCAGTTTGGGCTCGAAAGGTTCAATGGATATATTCACCTGGTGATATTGCTGCACTTATTTGCTTTGAAGCAGAGTAGATGTAGCTTACAAGAGGCATTTTCTTAATGAACCATTCACCAAGGCCAAGAACAGACGCACCCCACCATGAGGACATGAACACGCCAACTAAGAAGATGAAACTGATGGAAGTGATGAATCCAAGACCTGAACTTGACCAAAAGCAGTTCTCCTAGTTATTTAAATTGATAATCAGAATTATTTAATAGAATGCATTATGCTTGGATCAATTGGGTTCTGTTTTTCATGAATAATTATCAAAGGCTGCGTTTGGTATGTAATCCAAAAACATAGATACAATCAAAAAATGATGTTTCTTGAAAACAAGTTTTCTAGTCAAATTTTGAAAAACTTGTTTTTGGAATTGTCAAACCAAACGCATTTTCTTGGTTTCAAAAACTTTGAATACAGAAAACTGTATCGGAGTTCTATACCAAAAGCAGCTACTCACCAAATACATGGATCCCAAGATGGATGTAGATAGGAGAGAAGAATCCATCTACAAAATGAATGAACCACCAAGTAGTGTAGAATGTGATTGCTATGGGAAGAAGAATGACACTGAAAAACAATAAGGAGAAAAAAGAAAGATTAATCATGCAGAAGATTTTATTTTCAACTGGATCATGTGTTGTATCAAAGTACACATTTAGCGAACCAATTATTCTCAACTTCTTATGTCTGGCGAGAATTGATAAAGGCAAAGAAAGCCTAATAGAAGTAGACAGATAATTAAGAAAGATACTGTAGTTTTGAATAGAACAGAGTAAAGAAACTTGCCATCCTGTCATAAACTTTTTTGATGCCCAGCTGCGAAATGCCTGCACACAGTTGCAAAAGAATTTAGAAAAAGAAACAATAAATAGAGCCTTGTCTCATCAATGTACTTCGGCGAATGTGTTCTTTTCATGTCAACGAAAACAACCACAGTTTTTCATTAATCATTTCTAGCTAGGGAAAATTTCCACTAACTACTCTTATTAGATTGAATTAAAGCAGCACCAACTACCCTAGAAAGTAAGGTTTTTCTTTCTGAAATTGATCCTTTTTCATTAGCTTTCAATGCCCGAGGATAATCGAAATTTTCACATCAATATACAGATCGAAAAGCAAGTAATCGAAAACAAAGAAAAGGAGAACTACAGATTGGAAAATAAAAAGAAGAGAAGAGTAACTTAGATGCCCTGAGATTGTAAAAACACCGATTGTTTTAAAAGAAAAAAACAAAGAAAATAAGAGATTGAGACCTCTCGGCCTGCGAGATGATGAGCAGAAACAGCAGGAATGGTTGGAACTGAAGAAGATTTGGAGTCTTCATTCTCGGAAACGCCATCGGAGACCGGAATCAGAAGCTCTAGATCTCTATCTCTCTCTCTTGTTATCGCCATTTTTGTTGGCGTTTTCTTTGCTCACTTTTTATTTTTTTTCTTCACTTCTAGTTCCGCCACAGAAATGAAGAACATTCGGATATGCAACAGAAACCGATCCCGATCCTCTAGGTCGGACGTTTGGAAAGGTTAACCAACTCCGGCATTTCTGTTTTGTCACGTGGGTAATCAACATTGGATAATTTATTTATTTATTTTTTTTCCCTGTAGGTTCATATAATTGTTTTTATTAATTATTTTCATTCAGGTTTTCTAAGTTAATAATTTTGCATTTATTTTACTACTACTGTTTAACTTATTCTTATCAGCAATCCAGGGGTGGTGGACAGACCATAAAACCCTGTTCAATAAGTAAAACGCATTAGCTGTCCCCTCGTCTGATTATCAGTAAATAAAAAATATTAAATTATATTTTCAAATTTAATTTAAAATGAGGCTCCATTCGGTTGCGTAGGATACAACTTTTTGGAAATTAGTACATAATTGAAAGTTTTAAGCTATCAGTATGATTTTTTTTAAAAAAGGTTATTTTTAGATTTAAACAAGACATGAAATTGAGTTTGTCTAGATTGCCAACTATCCATGGATGATGCACACACAAAGATTACAGGAAAAAAATAGTTAAAATTACAAGAAACTGAACTCTGTCGAGAACATTGGTGCAAATTAAAATAGTTTGATTCGCCAAAAGAATAACAAATACAAGCTGCAAATGCACGCCATGTACACTACTCACCACAGATGAATTAAAAAAAAAACCCAAACAAAAAGCAGCACCTTGACTCTAACTTCCCAGAAAATAAACCAATATAAATGTAGGAACCAGATGTGTCCTTTGGTGCACTTGTAAACTTCACTAGCCACCAGAGTGTGAAACTGGGGATGTTATAAACTGGCCATCCTTGTAGATGTGAATGAATTGCTGAGGCAAAGCATGCTCCCCCTGCAACAAATTCACAATGAGCTTACTTGTTTGTTTTCAGAGTGCTACTTGCTTCTTCTTGTTAGGCTTACTTCAGATGCACTATTTGTATGTGAAAGCTTCTCTAAATGGAAACTACTACTTTAGTTGGTGCCTTTAAAGAACAGGAAAATTAAAGTATCACCAAATACATGATCTACAACATAGACATAATTAAATCTACAGCCACTATACAGACACAAGAAAAAAGGTACCTACCCAATCATCATCAGGTCCAGCACCAGGTACTAAGACATTGATCTCACTTGATTTAGCAGTTGTAATAGAGGTTCCCAAAGAATCTTTGCTTAGATACAATTGGCAACCTGCTGTATTATCTACTGAAATTGTAGGTGCTGTTCCCTGAAAAAGAGCCACATGATATGAGATGGCTTCTACATTCCAGAGTCAAGAAGTTCTCACATCTTTCCCTCAAAACATCCAAAGAACACTTAAAGTCTTATGTTGTCCAAGTGGTAATTTCATGCATGCATCACCATTCACATCTTTCCATGTAATTTGATGATCCAGTCATGGAAGCAGAAAATAGGAAAAGGTTGTGTACCTGGCATTGCAGCTCAACCCCATTGCAGTTCACTATCTCACAAGCAGCCACAACATCCTGTTGTTTGATGAACTAAATCTTAAAAACAATTTCCCAAAATTACGCAGAAAAATTCATATATCTCAAAGCATCTCTCTTTCTGTGCAAGCTACTAACCGTGAATACAATACCCATTTTTGTGCATTTATCAATGGTTATGTTGTTCACTTTTCCTGCACATTGTTGGAGATGCAATAAGATATCTTCACATTTCTTATTAAAACTTCCATCTAAATGCAATTTTACAAAACCAATTTTGACAAAATAGAAATAGCATGACATTCATAAGAGAATTGTGCGTACCTTGGATTTGCAAAACAGAATCTTTGCATCCAAAAACATATACAGACTGCTTTGCATCACAGTCATCAATGACCAAGTTCTTCCTCCCAATTTGATTCTCAACCACCCACCTGCAAAACAAATTAACCATAAATAACAGATAATATATCCACCTTTTACACAGTAAGGGCAAATCTTCCTCGAATTAAAAAGAAAGAGCAACTACTAATATTTAACCACATATCATGTATACTAACTTGCGACCCATTTGGAGCTCCAACTTTGGTGGCCCTGCCTTAGAGAAGGAAGGTGAACCGGTACGAGTTTCTTTAGGTGCGGTACCAACAACACCAGTTCTATCTGTACGATTTTTAGTCTTCATATCATTTGTCACTTTCCTCAAACCTAAAACAAGTAAATGGATGACAATCAACGCTTGCCATCTAAATAAAAAACTATATCTTTCATTTACCCAAAAAAAAATCAATTCTTGCAGTACCTGCAGTAACAGCTTGGCCTGAACTAATTTCCTGAAAAACAGCAGCCATCCCCTCTTTTGGGCGTGATGACCCAGCACTAGAAGGTTCAGCACTAAAGAGAGAAGCTGGGGGAGGAGGTGGAGGGGCAGGAGCACTAAGAGGAACTTTTGATGGTGCTGATGTAGAGGCAGAAATAGCTGCACCAGTAGGATTCCATACAGGACCCAAAGCAAAAAACTTCTTGACATAGTCCCTCAGACCAGGCAGATAAAGTTCCTTCAAAGCTTTAGCCCATTCTACATGATTTGGGTCCTTACTTTTGTACTCAACAAGTACCTGATTTGGAATGGATGATCAGTATGTACTGTATAAGGACTTTCCCAGACTAAAACAACATTTGATCAAAAGTACCTAAACATCTAAGTGAACCAGAGATGGCAAATTTGAATGTGAGAAATGGATCATTAGACATGATATCGTAAAATCCCAGATGCCAATACATTGACATATTGAAACTATTGTTATCGGAATCATGAATCATAATCAAATGGGTCTCATATGGAGACTTGTACCACTAAAACAATATAGCAAAGAATAAACTCATGCATGTGATCAATAGTACTACCTCCATTACACCATCATTCGAAGGTCCAATGTAGATCAATGCTTTGATTTTTTTTTATTTTTTATTTTAGAAGAAACAACTCCAAGGGTATCCAACTAAATGATGGATAGGTTGACAGCCTCCTCCACTCCCTCGCCATGAACTGACTAATCCCCTCACCAATTTGGGAGGGACACAAGTGGTTGGGGCTCAAACTTGAAACCTTTGCCCCTCAACCCAATCACTTGACCAACGCCTCATTGGCTATATCAATGCTTTGATACCGTGAGAATAATGCAAAAATTAGAGAAGATGAAAGAAAACAACACTAGGGTTTTCACTGAATAGAAAAATGAATATGACTCATTACAAAAAAGAGAAAGAAAGATGCTTATATAGCATACAAGGAAAACTACTAAGGCAGTGTTTGGTATCCAATTTAAATTCAGTTTTCTGTACTTAAAAACAAAAAAGTCAAAAAAGTTACAAAAAACTTGTTTGTTTTAGTAGGATTTAAAAACTGTTTTTTAGAAAAAAGTTAAGAAAAATGCTTGTTTTTAGAAAACATATAAAAGCTGTTTCGTGAGTTTTTCTTTTGCAATAATGGGACCCATATAACTTTTTTACTTGATTTATATGAAATCTCCAACAAACCAAACAAGTTTTCCATATTTTCAATTCTGAAAACAATTTGTAAATATGATGCCAAACATATTTCTAAAAACTATAAATCAACTAAAAATAATTTCATAATCAAATTTTTTGAAAACTATTTTTAAATCACATGCCAAACGCAGCCTAAACTATCCATTCCAAAAGAGCTAATACAATAATTACATAATTACTAATAATACATGCTATGCTATTATTGACATTAAAAATCTTACTCTGTACCATTATGTTTTATGAATTAAGAACATTTTGATTGCAGTTCTATCATATCTTGAAATTAATATAATTTCATGTCATATAGGTTAAAATTTTCTAAACTTTCTTTAGAACAATGGATTTATCAAAATCTCTACATTGAATTGGAGTTTTGTTAATTACTTCTAAATTTTAAGAACCATAAGTTTTCAATGATGTTGACCTTGAAACATACCTTGTTGTTGTAAAATTCAGCCATTTGCCAACTTTCTTCCACATGCGCAATTGGGAGACTCATACCTTGAAAGAAAGACAAAAGGAAAAAGGAAGCAACGTGAAATGAATCTCTAAGACTTCTGCGCATAGCTAAATTAAAACAAAACAAATCAAAATCTCACCGCAATCTTTGCCGGAGTAGGCTATCCAAGCTAATGCTGTAAGACTGTCAGCAGTAGCTTTCAAGTGATTAAAGAAATCAGATCGCCTTCCTTCTGTCAGTGCATTTGCTTTCATGATCACTTCGTTCAACGGCTTGAGAAACTCGGCCAGACCTGCAAGATCAGGTTTCTGCAACATTTGCAGTAGATGAATTAAATAAATAGAAATGAGGTAAAAGATCGCCATGAAAACAAGTATTGGATCATTATATCCATGTGATTATAACTTCATTCATTCTTTTCCATTATTTTTTTTAAAGCAGTATTCACAGGTTGGAACAATTATGTTAAATTAATGCGTAAAAGTGACTAGAAGAAACCAAACAACTCTTAATTTCAATAGATCCAAACATCTCGACCAAAACTAAGAAAATTCCATCACAAGCGCATTGACGGCAAATTTAACAACCAACATTTTCGATCGTTTCATGACAACATAAGCTCCGATCCTACCAGAAAACCATCAATTTAACAAACTAAAAGCATAAAACCAAACAAAAATCATTCGAACTCATAAATAAAAACTAGAAACAACCAAATTAAAACGAAACCAACCTTAGATTGTTTGGCTCTGACAAGAAGCTCCTTCTGAACCGAAAAGGCCTGTTCAAGAATCTTAGTTGCCTGAAGAACTTGTCCGCCAATCTTCTCAGCAGCAGCGGAGACGCGACCAAGGAACTGCGTAATCAGATCATTGTAAGCAACGATTGTCGGATCCACCGGCGCATCAGAACCATCTCCAACCTCCGAACGAAATCCAGTCGAAAGCGCTTCCAATCGAGCCACCGCAGCCTCCAATCTCTGTACCAGCTTCTCCTCCATTTCTAGGGTTTGATGCGAGATTCGTGGCACCAGTGTGTCTCGGAAAATCACGAATCGACTCTCACTCTTATTCTTATAAGCACCTGACAATAAATTCGCACGATCGATCGATCCCTTCTGATAAGAAACTTCAGGAAGGCAAAAGCGTCTCGTCGCTAGGCTTCTCAACGCACCACGCTTGCTTTTGAGCGAGACAAGCGGTGGCTTCGTCGGTTTTGGGCCCGGCTCCAAGGTCCACAAATATATTTTGTTGATCGCGGTGGAACACCTGATTTAATTAAAACGAAGAATCTCGTTCGTGTAATCCCGTATTTAGTTAGCATTATTTGGATCCGCGTCTCTTCTTTTACCATCTGGTTTTCGCTGATTGGAGCCATTAATTCGATTTGGCGCGAGTTTGTAGTTTTAAGGCTATTTTAAAGTTATTCAAACCCAGTCAATTGTAATATTGATAAAATTTTGATTGAACGGGTTAACTATAATAATTAAATTGAACCATTTTTAACTTTTAAGCTTCCAATCAAATAGAAAATTTCGTTTAACTGGATATAGAAGTTGAATTTGGTTGATACTTTTTAAATTAATAAAAACTTTGACTTAAAGTTTAAGCAAGTCAAAGCGTCGCAAGTACGTGACATTGAATAACGCCCATTTATTTCAATTATACAAAAAGTACGGTAGAGACTGACACGCTCCAAACTTATCCAAACATTTATATTTAAGTAAAAAGATAAAAACCTTGAATTTGCCCTCAATTTATTTTTACTTTCACTTTCTGTATTAATTCCTTGAATACATTTTGTTAGCATTTTGCTCTGCTTCTCACTCGATTGCCCGCGAGAAGCGACCAAGTAAACTTTGGGAAGACGACCCAACGCGATTTTAGGTATTCAGCAACATGTTTCAGAGAATGATTGCAAGCAGCGAGAGAGATGAAGAAGGGGGAGAGTGCAAGGGACATTGATTGGAGAATGTGCCGTAACTGGGAGCGGAAGAGGTACAATAGATACGATAGTTCCTTATAAGTGGATAATAAAATGCCCTGAAATCGAGTGCATTAGCAACACTGGTTACTTGTGTTAGAAGTATAAGTTCAGTTTGAATCTAAGTAGGAATTTAGAGTTATAAAAGTGTGTTTCACTGGTTTTGGAGTGAGTTCTGAGAGATTGGAAAATTTGTAGAAAGGGTCTTTAGGAAAATGAAAATTAAAGCTAGAATTCATATGATCACTTAGAATGGTTTCAGAATAAGTGTTGTCATGCTTCATCTTTTGGACTAGTTTTGCAGCTTACTAGAGTTGTTAATCTGATTTGCATGGTTAGAGTTTCTCATAATCTCATATTATAAGAAGGGCACTTATAATAATTAAAGCTCCTTTCCCTAAATAATAAGGATTTGGAAGTGTATTCTTGAACTGAACAGTCCTTTTCCCCCTTTTTTTTGGGCAATGGGCCTTCAGGCTGGTTGGATGCAATTTGTGCTCTTACTGATAGAGTTATCTATCTATACTAAGCAAATTTCACCATTTCTTCAAATTGGAGTGTTAAGGATGAATGAATAAAAGTTTCTATTGCATGAGAATATAGAAAATATTTGTTGTAAACTTCAAAATTGCAAAGGGTCATCACTTTTAACTGCATTTTATCTTTTTCTTTCGTACAGATTATGGAGCTCTGATCATGAAACTTGTACATAATATAGTTGGAATTGGAAGGCAAACAACACTCATTTAATTCACACATACGATAGTTTGTCATCAAAAAACAATGGTTACTGGTAATAAATCTCTCATGACTTCATCAACGAGTCCATTGAGCATATATTTCTCCACATCTCGAACAACTTCTTCTTTCTCAAAATACGTGGACATTGTGTCACTCCATCCAAAATCCCACATACAGTTCACATCAGGATTCCTGTTTTCTATGTCTTTCTGGAGCATTTCATGCAAGTGGTCGGCTGCATCATATTCGTTACATCTATTTCCAGTGGAGAATTTGAACATTTCAAGGTCTTTACGCAACTCCTTAACCAAGTCATCCAGGCATTTCACCCTTATAGCTCCAATAGAAGTATGAGATTGGTACATGAGCTCTTGTCTCCTGCCTTTTCTTTTCATGACTTCGTAGGCGCAATCTAACACTACTTTATTTTCTTCGTCTTGGTACTTGATGGCACTGGCATGGAAGATGTCCACAGGAATGTGAAATCTGAAGAGGGCTTCAGCTGCATTAAGGAATAGTTGGCTTTTAACCAGTATCTGCTTGAGGTGCTTTTCATTTTCTGTGAGTGATTCTGACATATTGTATTTGGAAATTTTATCTCCCTCCACCTGTTTTGGCGATTTAGTGATGCCCACCATTGTGGATTCGGCGCCTGTAAACATTTCTCAAAAGAATAAGCATTGGCCATGAACTTTTTTATGTGCATTTCATGATATCTTATATAACATAGCAAACCTTGCTGCTGAAGAAATACAATTTGTGGATTCAAAAATTTAGATTTTAGCTTGATCTAATTTTTTATTTTGATGGGTAAGAGGTGGGTTTGAACCCATAAATCAAAACTTGCTTAATATTTTAGATGAATTGGGCGAAGCGTTCAACCACTTGACACAACGTTGTGCAGGTTGATATTCATAGCTATGGCATTCTTTACAAGTTTAGTCCATTAGATGAATTGGTTGTTAATGTTCATAGTATTGTAAGCTTTAATTAAGGATGCAAAGCTGTACCTTTGGTTTGAATTGATACAACATCAGGAGAGTTTGGAGCTTTATCATTCTTAATTGAAATCGACGAGGGTTTCTGCAAGTCTGAAACTTTCATGGTTATGTCTTGAATCTGCGTAATTGATGTAAGAAGCTCAATGAGTAGTTACATGAAGAGAAAGAATTTGCTGAAAATTCTACTTTCTTGATGTAAAACCCTACTGCTAAAAAGGTGAGGGTGCTTACAGTTGTATTATTAAACTCATTCTCCAGTCCTTTCTTTTCATCTTCCATGCAGTCACCCAAAATGGCAGTACATTGTGTATTTTTCTGCAAATCTTGTGCTAAATTGGATGCTTCGATGCTTGTTTCTGCTTCTTTGGATGTTCTGATTTCATTGTTTGTTCTCTGGTTTGGTTGCAGAACTGAATTCTGCTTCTTGATCGGCTTAGTCGTGCTGTGTGAAGGGCCATTTTCTCTTATTGCTCCTGGGTGAACACTTCTATCCACTTGCTTGTTATCTAGCTTCGGTGGAACGTGCACTAGCTTTATATTCCTAGCTGTTGAAATTGGAGCTGCAACATTTTCTAAGCCGTTTTTTCCATTTATTGAGGATGGCCTTTGTCCTTCTAAATTCTCATTCAGTGATTTTTTCTTGTTGAACCTGAAGCTAGTAGAATTCCCTTCTTTGGTGAGATCTTCCTGGGGCATTCCCTTTAGGGACATCTTTGGTGGCATTGCATCTATAGTTTGTATAGAAGTTTTCTTACTGGACACAGTATGGTTTCCACTGGATAGATTCTTCTTCAAATTCTTGATGTTTTGTTTAGGTTTTGATGAATTCATCAACATCCTGCTATGCCCCTTAAGTTTTTTATCCTGAACATTCTGTTTTGTTTTCTGCCGTTCTCTTTCTACTGCTTGAACTCTTGCACTCTGAGATTCAGATGGTTGAAGGTTGTATGGTAGTTGAGATGGATTATCATGCTTCTGCTGATTTCTTGATTCCAGAAGCCTTTCATTAATGCTTTTCCTTTCTTTCTCAGGTGCAATCTCCTGGGATCCCGCTTTTTCTTCTTTAAAATGTACGACATCTGGGTGCTTGAGAATCTGCGGGATCACCTTCTGATGATAATTCTTTAGGGATAGTTCCCTGCTTTCAGCTCTTTCCATGCTTTGATGTT
>JAYMFD010001601.1:0-47207 GCA_035771175.1 Paratinospora sagittata | reverse complement strand
AACTTACTTTTCCAGAGGTGAGTTCCTAACCGTCATATCAACCCAAAATAAGTTGAAACTTTATATATATATATATAGAAAGACCACCAACTTTGATATGAGGTAATTAATAATTGTATATATCAATGTAACACCCATTTTAAAAAAAATAAAATTATTTTCATAACCAATGTAGCATATAAGATTATATATATATATATCACCAAACCCAATGTAATCCAAACTCTTTAATTTCCATGTATGAACCCATGACCACCCCACCATTCTTATGGCCTTATTCCCCCACCCAACTTCCCTTTTGTCTCCATGCATCTGTAATGCTGAACATATGCATATGCATATGCATGTAGCTAATGAGCAATTTACATGAAGATCGATCATCCATATCTGTATATAGCACGACCTTCAATACTGCAGTACTAGCAAGCTTACTAGTTAAAATAATTTCCAATTTCTCAGCAAGCAGTAGGGAATGGAGAACTTGGATCACAAAACGATTACATGTTGGTTTTATCATTTCTTTATAAAACGCATATAATATTGTTGTTTTCCACCCGATCGGCAGTCTCTTTGAATATTTAATAATTTGTGTTTTCGTTCCATACTGTGATATATGATCTGTTGGGCGCAAATTGGCAGTTTGGATGTTTTTGTTGTATAACAACTCGTCAAACAAGAAGTTTCAAGAAGAAGAAATTACTTTACTGATTTTCATTCCTTCACTATATCTTCTTCTCTGCAGTGCTGTAATTAATACACCACCAACCCCAACGTGATTCATGTGAGTTGGCCTCCCCCATGGATTACGTTGGGAGAAAGTACTTATACAAATAGTATACGTATAAATATATATATCATTAGATATATATATATCAATTAAATACATATATTATTTGGACACATATACTACTTTGATATTATATTTCTTGATACATATGTATAGTATATGTAATTACTATTTGGATATTCAATATATTTAGAACACTCCCCCTTTGAATATTCATCATTGTAAAATATGCATCGTTAAAACTTTACTAGAGAAAACCCAGTGGAAAAAAATCTAATGAAAGAAAAAAAATACAATATTCTATTGGAGTCTTATATTGTTAGGACTGCCTTGTTAAAAATCTTGCCAAGAAAACCCAGTGGGAAAAAACCATAGTAAAAGAAAAAAGAGTACAGTAAACTAAACAATAACTCCTTTTTAATTCTTCCCTCAAGATGACATAGGAGAATTTACTTTTGTTTCTTTGCCTTGAAAATCTTTGAGTCGACGCATCTCAATATTATATATAATCATTTTTTGTAGTAGGCAAAACTTTGATAAATAAGTTGCTCGACCTTATTTGTTCAAACTTCAATTTCGTCATTCTTCTGTAGCTCGTGTGTGGAGAAGACTTTTTGTGAAATATATTTGGCTCTGTCAGCTATAATATAAGCGTCTCATAATTGTGCAGTATTTGCTGCATTGTCTTCTTATAATATTGTAAGAAAGCCTTTGATTGAAAATAATCCACATGATTCCAGAGTATCATAACTCTCAACCATACGCATTCTCGACTTGCTTCAGGAGTCGTGATACTTTTCTGAATATTTCAAAGATGTAACAATTATTGTCTACTCCATGATATATATATCACCACAAGTGAAAATGTGTTTGGATCAAGTATAGTGGGGTTCTAACAAATATCCAGTATTTGCATATTCGACCAGTTTTGTCTTTCTCTTTCTTGAATAAGATAGATTTGTATCGCTTGCTTTCTTACAGATAACATAAGACATGCTTAACACAATTTTAATTTGGTGTAGAACTATATACTGTAAGTATGTTAGCTAAGAAAACAATATCTAGTTTTGTATATAAGTGCATCTATTGCACTAAGGTATGGTCTTTAGGACTAGCTAGATCTTTATTGTTTTAATGAAGGCATAAATCGTCTTATTCACTTTCAGTGATTTCAAAGTATTGGGAATCTAATGGATATGTCTTGTCCAGATGAAATTTCTTCAATAAATTTCTTAATACGTTTAATAAATAGACAAGAATTCCACTTGAAAAATTCTCGATCCGCAGGTCGAGACAAAAATTTTATTTTTCAAGATATTTCATTTCAAATTCTCCTTTTAAAATATATTATGATAAACTCTTCAGGAGTCTTAACATATGCAACAATAAGTAGATATATAAAATGAATAAAATGCATATGCAAATATGACTGTTAGAATGTTCACTCATAACAATTATGAAAATGTATATGCATATTAAATATCAATGCAGTACGTACTCCGTGCCTTTTAAATCCTTCAAAGATCGTTAGTTTGAAGCTTTAAGTGTAACTCATAAATCCTTCAGGGATTTTCTTGTATAATATCATTATTTACGGATTAATATATTTCCTCATATATATTTAACATGATTTACCTCTTTAGGTATTAGACCTTAGAACTTTTGGTTCAGATAGCTCTCGATTTTTGGACGAGTTTAGCTATATTTGAAGTTGCTCATTTCCACCTTTTCAATGTCGACATTCTTTCATATTTTTATGGTTTTGGGATCCCATAATATCAAATGACACTTTAAAATATTGTCAGAAGAAACATTAATATTTCCATTCCATAGCTTTCAAGTATTAATGGATTCAAATATGAACGAATTGAGAATTCTCTAATATTTATTCTTCTACATAAGTATAAATTCTTCAATCCATATTTCTTTAGGAGATACGCATACCACTTCAGGGTATATTCATTTCTCAATTTTTATCTCCTCACGCATACTACTTCAAGGTATTTCTCAATTTATATCTCTTCTGGAGATACTTGTATACTTTTCATGCAATATTTATTTGTCAATTCATTCATTCTTTTAGAATGTTTATATATTTATTAATCATTTGTTTCGGCCTTCCTCTTTAGGAAGTTGTGTCCTTTAATTTGACCGATCAACTAAACTTTAGGTGTATCATTTGTAAATTGTCCTTCGTGGACTAAATATAAATATATCAGTTAACTGATTTGCAAATTCTTTTACATATGATTGATCGTGTGAATTTATCATTCACTTTAATTTATCATTTAAACTTCTAGTTCACATTAGCTTATAACTTATGTTGTCTTTCAAACAATTTATATGTCATTCTTTTGACATTTTTCACTTCTCCCCCTAATGCTGAAAAGATTGTCTTACACTAGCTTATATTGTATTCTAGCATTCTTGTGCACCATTCTTCTAGAATTAGCTATTTCTCCCCCTAATGGTGGGAAGATTTCCTTACACTATTTGCATTGTACTCACCATTGCATTGGCTAGAGGATGGTCTATTAGGCAATTGGACGTCAATAACTTTTTTTCTTAATGGTGATCTATAAGAAGAAGTCTACATGATGCAACCACAGGGCTTTGAAGATAAACATCATCCAACGTTTGTGTGCAAGCTTCATGAATCTCTTTACGATTTGAAACAAGCTCCGCGAGCCTGATTTAATAAATTGAAGGGTGTCTTGTTGTCTTTTGGTTTTGCCAACACTATTTCTGATCAATCTCTTTTTTCTAAAGTATCAGCTTAAAGCACCATTTACATTATAGTATATGTAGATGACATTCTTGTTACAGGCAGCTATTCCCGTAAAGTGCAACAACTTATCTCAAAACTAAATCAAACTTTTGTTCTTAAAGACATGGGTTTGCTTGACTACTTTCTTGGTATTTAAGTGCACAATCCTTTTGATGGCTTTCATCTTTCACAATCCAAGTACATTTCGGACCTTCTCAGCCGCACTGATATGCAACACGCTAATCCCATTTCCACTCCTATGATTGTTGGTGCTCAATTATCCTCGACTGAAAGTGATGAGTTCTCTGATCCTAAGTTGTATCGTAGTGTGGTTGGCGCACAGCCATATGCCACCATTACTAGACTTGAGTTGTCATTTTGTGTTAACAAAGTATGTCAGTTCATGAGCCGGCCTTTGGAATCGTACTGGAAAGTTGTTAAAAGACTTCTAAGGTACTTGCATTGGACAATTGACTATGGCCTGCAATTCAGCAAGTCTTGTCACGACGCCCCTGCCGTAGGCTGACGTCATGACCGGCACAGTGTACTATACACTGTATATACTCATATACAATATACAATACACTGTCAGCCTTCACATAATCTCACAATCCTTTCCAAAATTTTCAGAAATTTTCGACAGCACCTCCCCATAAAATGGGCAATTCACAATTTTTCCTGATATACCACAAATCAAATCAAATCAAATATATATATAGATAATCATTCCACTCACGTTCATTCCATTCATTCCACAAAGTAAATTCTCACCTGATAAATATCTATGATCATCTCATTCCATCATCCCAAGCATTATATAATATTACCACACAACCCATCTAGATGATAATACATATATAATGTGTGATATATATTCATTTGAAAATAAAGAAAATATAATTCATTTCCTTCACATACATACACATACCAGACGAAGGCTCCCGTGATTATCACTCACGAATTTTTCCTTTTCCCTTCGACTCAATACCTGAAATATTAGAGGAAATGAAGTGAGCAATCAACAAGCTCAGTGAGTATAACTCTTGACATGACCATCGCATGCATTTAGGGAAACATGGCATATCAAATCGTTTAAATTAAAATATTTCAAAATCTCATATGCAACATTCAACAAAATAATATACATGCACACAATATATAGTTTATGCTCATTCAATAAATCAGTGCACAGTTTCATCAAAAACTTTACCATCTCCCTCCTTCAAGGCAAGAGAGCGGGTCTAACCCTTGTATGACCGTTACAAGGTAGCCACAGCCTCTTATTACCCAATTCACAGTCATTTCAAGGTTCGCAACCCTTGTTAGGACAGACCTACTGACAATGAGATTTCGCAAAACCTCATCCGGGTCTAATTCCAAACGAAATGACATTATTATAAGCTCCAAATGCTAAAAATCAGTTTGCATGATCCATAAAAATTCAATGCTTTACATATAAATATATAACATGCATCCAATCAAACATTTTATATGTGTACAATGTCATACAAGAACCAAATCAAGAAAACTATACTCACAGTACAACACTTTCTAACAAAAATACTATCACCGTTGCTTTCGAGTCCAGCTTCAATTTATATCCAACTAATTGAACCTGTCACAACCACTCTATAATTTAATTTCATTTATTCATATATATTTACATCTTCAATTTCTCAATTCACTTTAAATCATTAAGAATAAAGATCAACCTAAATAATCTTATACCCATTCTGTGAATTTAGATTCCAACTCACTTTAGGACTCATAAACAGTTGAAGAAACTACTATCTCGTTTCTGTGGTCAATCCAGATATTTTCACAAGAAAAAATAGTGAAAATTGATTTCCCATTTCATATTTTCACTAATTCTCAGTTTATTTTTCTACTGGAACATATATCAATTTTATTAAAAATCTAGAACAATATGTCCACATCGACACGTGTAAAATCACTAATTCTATCATTCTACTACCTTCAACAGGTATTTTATTGAGGTTTTACACGTTCGCGAAGGTCACGACAGCGAATTTTACTCGCCAAAACCATATATTTAGCTACTAAAAATATCAAATCATATCCAAAAATTACAATCTTAGCATCGAAACGTCCGGAATTCAATTCTCTACGATTCTATAATCTTAAACCGGAGTTTCATTGGATTTTAATTCTATTTTATTCACTGGATATGATCATAGTACTATTTACGAAGAAATAGAGTGAAAATCACTTACCGCAAAAATTACTCCGCTAGAATCAGTACATTTAGCTTAGATCTTAATTTCACAAAGAAATAGAGTGAAAATCACTTACCGCAGGTCCGGATTTGACGCGAATCCCGCGTTTCTCATTTTTCTTCTTTCCTTTCTCTCGTCTCGGTCGTCCTTTTCTCTTCCCTTTCTGCAACTTATTTTCTTTCTTTTCAACGTTCTTTTTTTTCTTTTTTTTTCTTTTTTTTCTTTTTATGTAAACGTTTGAGAGAGGTTGCACGTTTGAGAGAGATGAGAGAATGAGAGAAACAATTGAGAGAGATGAGAGAATGAGATAAGTGAAATAATTATTTTGATTTCATGCTCCTCATACAATTTAACAAACCAACTTTCCCATCTTAATTTAATTTATAACTCAATTCACTTATTTCATTTATTTGTTCATACCCCTTAAGTATAACATGTATTTTCATATAAGCGTATATTTGCCTCTTACGTATAAAATATGCATATTATACATCTCGATATACGCATAAATTAACAAATGTTACAAGTCTTCTCATCTTAATCTCATGGCATTTTGTGATGTCAACTAGGCAGCTGATCCTATTGATCACAAGTCAACAACTAGGTATTGTGTGTTCTTGGGTTCCAATTTGATTTCATGATGTTCAAAACAATCTCACATTCTTCCACAGAAGTTGAATACAAAAACCTTGCTAATGTTGTGTGATAGTCTCAGTGTTGTTTATCTTGCAGCAAATCCAATCTTGCATGCTCGTACCAAACATGTTGAGATTGATTTGCACTTTGTTAGAAAGAAAATTCAACAAGGTTTAATACGAGTTAGGCACGTTCCAACCAATAATCAAGCAGTTGATATCTTAATGAAAGTTGTCTCCAGTTCCAAGTTCCCAATTTTTTGATCCAAACTAAAGGTGGTCTCACCTCCCACTTGAGTTTGCGGGCAGCTGTTGAGAGTATACATTACAGCATGTGTTAGTTAGTTATCTATTGTTAGAACTATAAGATAGTTAGTTAGTTTTAACTAATTCTGTTAGTTTGTTATTAGTTTCTAGTATAAATAGTCTCTTTGTCCACACATAATTATGAATGAAGTACACCTTTAGATATTTTCTTCTTCTTCTCTTGCTTTGCTCTCTGTTCTTTTCCTGTTTTGAATCATCTCTTTACAAGATGAACCAAAGTTCTCACTGATGTAAAGAGTGGCATATTATAAAGATTCCTTGAATTATTAAGTTAATTAATTATTCCTAAGATATTCCCAACAAAAAAGAAAAGAATTATTTCCAAGCTTAGATAGTTGGGCTGTCTTAGGGTGTTGTTCCATCAATATTGTTTTGTTGTTGTTTTTCATTTTGTATGTTATTTTATTTTAGGAGGGAAGCCAACAAGACTTTAAATTGAGCTTACTACTTCCATCTCCATCTCACTTAAAAGGCTAATATTCTTAAATGCTTTAAATTAATTAGACTTTAGATTATGGAATATCTCCTTATATATAATTCTCTCCACATGATACGAATGACATAATAAAACCCATTTTTAGAATAACTTGAAAATTGTCATTTGTTATAATTATATAATGATTAATAAGGAAAAATACATTTTGTATAAAGTGGACGATACATATATATATATATATGGATGATGATATATGATGGTAAGGAGGGGACATAGTTGACTCTGAGTGGTAATTAATGGGTCCATTCTCATTCTTCATACAACATCTTATTTATGAAAAACATTATCTTGACCCGTGATGAAGCACATGTTACATGTCTATATATTGCACATATTAATATATAAGTTCAAAAGACATGCATTTATATATAGGTGGAAATTAGAGAATAATAGAAGAGAATATTATTTTTCTTAATTATTAGTAATGAGGCATGTGGATGGACTATATATTATTGTTTGGTAACTTATGAATCTTTATCCATATATATTACTAAATTTTCTGGCTTTTATTTATTTTTCTTCTAAATTGTAGTTGTACATCTCTATTTACTAACTATATATGAGGTGTATATAATAGGGTCAGATCACTTAAGATATATTGGAAAGAACTTATATTCATACATGCTTTAGGCACTGAGAAACCTCACTTATTCATCGAAGAGATTGCAAGTTGGATCCCTTCATTGTCATGGTTGTTCCCTCATGGATTTAATTAATTACCTTGGTGCATGGTTCATTCATACATATATATATATACACATATCTGTATGTGACCTTGTATGTGTAGGTCAGTAAGGACAGATGGGAGTACATGGACAATAAGGTGATCACCCGTGTAACAATTATGGATTTTCATTTAACCTTGCAACAAAATAATAAAGAAAGAAAATTGATATAAATTAGGAGCTTGTTTGGTAGAATGACTGTGAAGTAGCTTTTCAACCATTTCCACCATAGAAGCTATTTTTTTTTAGCATATTTGACATTTTAGATTATTCAAAAAATAAGCAGATTAATCATAATTTTGTAAAGTTGCCTTATACTACTAGCTTTGGAAAACAATTGTTGCAATTAGGATTTATATATTTACCAAAAAATATTCTTATCATTTTTATTTTTTTTTTCTTTTCGTGGGTAATATAGTTTTTTTCATTAAAAAATATTTTTTATATTTGGCAAACAAACGTCTATTTCATACTAAAAACACTTTCAAAATATAGTTGTCAAATAATTATCTTCTACTTTTTTACGAACACTTTTATTATAAGCATTTTTGTAAAAAATAAAAAATATAAGCACGAGCTATTTTAATATATATATATATATATATATATGCTAGTCCGCGGACATGTGCCCTTGCAAGTAAATGGAGCTGAAAGTTATTAGATAGTAATTAAATTTTAACTAAAATAATGATAAAAGTATATATAGCCTTAAGATTCGGGCGAAGCATAAGGCTGCAAAAATGTGGCAATTACTTTCAAATAAAGGACCCCATGCATGTAGAAGGAATAATATAAATTAGCCAATTTAATTACTTGAAGCTCAAGCTGTTTTATTACTAGCCCAAATTAGCTTCCCTTTCTTTTGATTTTTCATATGGAGACTAATCTGCATTCGAGCATTACAAGAGTATTGGACGACTTTCTTCAAATAGACGTAACTAAAGTAGACGCAAATTTTGATCTTAAGATCTTCATCCCTTAATTATTTTTAAAGTACAGACCTTTGACCATTTATATTGCACTGAATAAATTTAGCATTCCATTCAAAACACTTGTGCATCTATTAAGATATATCACTGATGTGATTGCATACTCGATGCTTTAGCTGGCCCATCACACAATTGACTTCCTTCACCTAAATACTTTTTTTTTTTTAATATTGTTGGAATTAATTCTTAGCATATGGAATCAAATATTGTCAACAAGATCCCAATTGAACTCAAATATATGTATAGCTTCTTCTTTTTTTTTCTTTCTTTTTGAATATTGTTGGAATTAATTCTTTTAACTTATTTAAGTAATTAATTACCTTGATTTGTTGGAAAATGTTGAGATTTGTTTCAAAAACTCTTTCTCTAAATATAAATATTCTTTATTTGACCAAGTCATAAATAATGGATAATGGGTATTGCATAAGTTGATGAGACATGTTTGATAGTTGCATGACTACCATTAATTATATGATTAATTAATTAATTAATTAAGAGTTGTGTATGCACGTGGGAGCATGCATTAAGAAAAAATGAAAGGTGATCAAATTAAGGATTTGAAGGCTCGTGCAAGCAGTAAATTAAATAATTCAATTCATCAAAGGATATTAATTAAGATGAAGTCAAAGATCTAATTCTCACATTCCATCTTGGACTCAAACAGATTTGTAATTGGATGATGTACAAATGGGAACATCTCATTAATTCCATTATATATATTTTATATATGGGTTTGTCTTATAAAAATTTAATTTGAGCATAAATTCTAATGCCAAATGACAAATTCTTATTGGGTAGATAAAGAATCTTCTTGTCCCTTGGCAAAATAGATTAACCAGCTAGGGAGACAAATTAACATGGAGTTAGGAATATTGGGGAACTGATCAATTATCTTTAAACAGCTGATGGGACTATTGATTAATCTTTGTTTTACATTTCCAAATGTCAGGTTTGTATAGTATTTAAAGAACAAGAACACATGGGGGCAATTAGTCATGCAGTACTGGAGATTCTACCTCCACCTCATACTTCATATAATTTTATTACAAAAACTACATTATTTACCTCTCTCATATCGATTATGGTTTACATTGATTAATTAGCTTTTTATATTTTTTTTTTTTTTTTTTTGCTTTTTTAATAAGAATCCAAAGCTATAGGTATCACGCTCAACAATGCATATCAAACTATTATCAACACTTTCCCTCACGTGCATCTCCGTCCTGCATGTAAAGAGTTAGCTAGACTGAGAAATAAAAGAAGAGAAATCAATTATGCAAATGGGAGAATGCATCTTCCATTTGCATAATTGATTATATTTAATGTTAACATTGCTTAGGAATTTAAATTTAATAACTTAAAATAATAAATATATGGCATAATGCATGTCCAGCTAATTGGGTTTGAGATAGATAATTAATCATCTCAATGGATGATATCATCTGCTTAAAAATGATTTTCTATTCATAGGGAATCACAACATTTATTACACTTCTATTTGTTTATTTAAGAACACACAATATTTATATTACATGGAAAAATATATTTATTGAGATTACAATTAGCTATGTATCCAGATGATGGCTAATTAAGCAGACTGATATATTTGAAGAATACTATACATTGTTGGATAAAATCAAATCTATTCAAATCATCCAAATAAGATTCTGATTATAATGTGTAATCAACCTTGTGGAAAATGTTAGTATTTACATATCAATAGATCATAGGGAGATGCATGGATAATAAAATTCATGCATGTTAATATTTTTTTCATGTCATTTAATCAAAATAAAAAATTAAGAAACATAAACTTTGACTTTTATATGGATAAGAATAGCTCAATTATTAGAAATACAAATTATATATATGAATAGGTGAAGGCAATATTATTCAAAGTTCCTAAGGGACATAAATTTGTTAAAAATCGGCCTAAGTTTAAAGATTTGTGAAATTAAATATTATGTAATTAGAGCAAAACACACGTGTGTTAATTCTATTGATTACCAAAAAAACTTATTTATAATATATTATTAATTGATATCACTTCTTACATTTCTCTTACTATTATTAATGTCTTTCTTTAAGCTATAAAAAGTGGAGTAATGAAATTTTAAAAAAATGTTTTATACTTGACAACGGGGCATTGATTCGATGGTTTAAGGCTGGGACGTTTCACCCTTTAGGGCTTGGAGGTCGTTGGTTTGAATCTAGATACAAAGTGGCTATTAGGAGTTTGATAATTTTAGTTTTATCACCTTTGATAAATTATTTACTGGCACCGGGTTGACGTAGGGACTTGTCAGGTCGTAATGAGAGAGTAGGTTGGCCGTCAACCTAATCATTATGTATTCAGACACCCCAGGTATTAGGGCGTGTCGGGCCCTCAACAGATTAGAGGGGCTTGGATTGTTTCTTCATTCTCAAAAATAAAAATAAAAATTGTATTATACTTTTCTTGAATGTTGACTAACACAAGTTATCTAAATTTTAAGAAGTAGACATTGTTATTTAAAAAAAAAAAAAGTTTCTCCATTAATAATATTCATTTCATTAATTAGTGCCTAATGCTCTGATTAGACACATGTAAATAGAATAATGAATTAAAAAGAATGCAAAAAAAAATGCTTCAGCGTGTGCTTTAATTCGAGGCATTTCCACTATAATATTTGAGCATACATTTGCAATTGCACGGTCGTTTTCCTATTTATTAACTAGAAAATATTTTGATGGTTTTAAGATCATATTTTAATTAATATCACTTCTTGCAGCATTACTATTATTAAATATTTTTTTAACTTATGACAAGTAATGGCAGTTGACATTTAAATTGATTTAATTAATGCTAGTAACACATTTCACTGAATTATATATTACTTCTCTTGAATGTAAGTAATAGAGTTTATTATTACAGGAGGTATCTTCAATTCTAATTAAGACATTTAAAATATTATGTTCTACTATAAATATACATGATAAATGAAAATTTGAAAGTTTATGAAAATTACTTCATCTATGGGCCCCATTTAAGAAAACTTTTTTAAAATGTGTTTGAAGTAAAAACACTTTTGAAAGTGTTTGATAACAACTTAATTAAATTACTATAAATAAAAACTATTTTTAACTTTTAAAAGAAGCGAGAAGAAATCAGCTTTTTTAAAAAACACTTTTTAAAAAAATATATATTTTAAAAAAGCTCTTCCAAATATGACTTATATATAGATCTAGATGTCCAATATATATATATAAATAGCTACCCTTCATTAATATGAATTGAACAGTATATAACATTCAACAATATACTTTTAAAGGTGTTTGGTAATACCTTAGTTAAATTACGGTAGAAAAAAATTATTTTTAACTTTTAAAAAAAGCCGAAAGAAACCAATTTTTTTAAAAAGCACTTTAAAAAAAAAACATTTTGAAAATGCTCTTCCAAATATAACCTATACATAGATCTAGATGTCTTATATATATATATATATATATAAATAGCTAGCCTTCATTAATATGAATTGAACTGTACATAGCATGCATGGTGTAATTAATTTTATGTTTTTTTTTTTAGAAAGCTATTTATTTGTTTATTTAAAACATTAAACAGAAAACCTAAGACATTTAATCACATGTTCAGTGTTGAAGGTAATAAAATTAAACTCAGGCAGAATTTCACAAAAAAAAAAAAAAAACAAAAAGCTAGCTGGGCCATTATTATGATGACACGTGTCGAATAGTTCAATAGGAGGAGGAAGTGCAATTGGTCATCATTCAATGGTTTTCAACACGGGATGGGTGGTCAACATCTCCATCAACTGCCGTTAACTGTCTGTCATATCTCCGTTACGATGAATGAATTTCTCTTCTGTTTTCCCAATGTCACGACACGGGGGCAAGTACTAAAGGTACAAGAAAGACAGATAACGGCGTTTAGTAAGTAAAAAAGTCCGTTAAAAATTAAGTGAGTGAGTGGTGCCAACTGGAAGGGCGCTGGCCTTGGCATTCGCTTTGGGCTCCTGAATGGACCAGCTGGCATGCACATGGCCAGCTGCTCACCCCCTTCCTCAAATTACCATACTGCCCTTTTCATTTATTTTTATTTTTACAAAATAAAAAATATGAAAAATTAAATTGTTATTTTAATTGATTCATCTCTGTTAGGGTTAGGATTTATTTTAAAGTAAATATACATGATGAGAATTATTTATAAGCTTAATTAATTAACAACGGTAACTTTAGTAATAATTAAATACTTTATTCATCATTGTATCTTGTGATTCGTTTGTATATGTATTAGGAAAATACTAATTTAATTGTAAAAAAATACAATTACAAATGTAATTATATTTTTAATGTCATTAGATCTTTCATTACATATATTAAGATATGTAATGCATGCATATCTAATGATATTAATGATATAGTTGTATTTATAGTTATAGTTTTTACAATTATATTGCATTTTCTTATATATATAGTTAATAAAACAAGAAAAGCTATTTTTAAGGCAAATTTAAAGGGGGTTGTAGTATGATTTTGGGAAAAGAATTTCAATCTTAAATGAAAGTTATAATAAGTAACACAAAAGACAGGAGGGGGGCGTTGATCAACCAACCTCATGGTTGGGGAGAAGGCGTCTTATCAATTAAATTATACACTTGCATCACCCAACCTCATGGACGTCTTACCAAGTAAGTTGTGTATCTGCACCCAACACAAAAGGCCTACCTATATAAAATAATGTAATAGAAGATAAAATATCATTAAGAATAAAGTTATATTTTTAATAATGAAGAGTGAATGAGTTTGACAATTCTCTAGCTCATCTTAAATTCTAAATATGAATATAATCTCTACATTCAACATAATATTAAATATATTATCTAATAAAATCACATATAAATAAAATTTTCAGAACAATTAAATCCTAAACCCTAAATTTAATAACCTTTTATCATGTTTCAGAATAATTTTTATTAATTTTGATCGAACTCAACTCAACTTAATTAAGTCTTTTTCTAATTACATGATCAGATTAGTTGCATAAATGTGTTTTTTCTACTTTACTCTATTAAAGGCTAAGTCCACAATCATATTAAAAGAAGTTAAAAAATCTTTTTTAATTTTTTTTGCTCATATATTTTTAAATAGCTGCCCAGTCAACATAGCCATGATATTCAAATACTTTACTTTTTTTAATTAACTCGGTCATGGGCAGCCCGAGGCTTAGATAAAGGAGGATTTTGTTAGATATATAGCTGACAACCAATATAAAATTCCGTCAAATCAATTATACGTTAATATAAATTTCGACCAAGCTAATAAGCTTAAATGTAACAAGTAAAACTTTTAAAATTATTAATTTATGAATACATTTCTACAGTCTAGTTGGAAATTAGGTTAAAAAAACTGAAGGATATTTTGGTAATTCGGAAAAGGTAAATATAAAACCTAACAACGGCTTCTTCTTCCAAAGATGAGACTCAGTAAATATGCCGAAAACTCAGCCAAAGTAACAGCAGAAGGAGGAACGAGCAAGCGAGCGAGCAAAGCGACAACGATAAATGAATTCGTACCGTACCGTCCCGTCCACCCACTCTTACTACTGGGAGGAGCACCGTACTCCTCCCTTGCACGAATCCCGATGAGAATCTTATGGGTCTCGCTTTTTCTGATAATGACACCAGTAATTTCTAAACTAAAATATATATATATATATATATATATATATATTACGTAGCGTACCCTCAATTGCTAACGTTAACCCTTGTGTTAACGATTACTAACGTGCGCACTTCCTTTTCCTCTTCATATAAAATTATATAAAAACTGTAGGGAAAGAGAGAGAGAGAGAGAGAGAGAGGTGCTGTTGTCTCGTGAAGAACAAGTGAAAGAAAGAAAGCAAGGAAAAAAAAAAAAAAAAGAGAAAGAGACACAACACAAACACAATAGTCTTCTTCTCTCTTCTTTCACTCACTCTATTTTTTTTTTCTCTCTCTACCAATCTCTCTCTTTGTGTGCTTTTTCTCAAAAAACTCACGTTCATTCCTTGCTTCCTCCTTTTATATATCACGAGATCCCCATCGCTTTCTTTCTTTCCTTTCGCATCTCTTCTCCATTCCATTCCATTCATTCATGTCTTCTTCTTCTTCTTCTTCTTCAAGATTTCTCTTCTCTTTCTCTTTCTGGGTACCATCTAATTCTAATTCTACTACTATAACACCTACCCATTATTTCTAACCTACAACAACAACAACAGTAGAGAGAAACAGAGCAAAAAATAGAGGAACCCACCATAAAAAAACCCCCAAAAAAAAATCGAAACTTTTGACCCAAAAATGGCTTATTCCGGGAAACCCATCTCAGAAATCAGATTCGACTCACTCACAGACCGATTCCGCGACGCATTGAGTTGTGACAAGCCCGATTTCAAGGAACTCGACTTGGGCTCCCCTGTTTCTCCTCTCCGAACCGCTCGTTGCTCTGTTCCTGGCGCTACTACTACTACTACTGTTGCAAATGCTGCGGCTACAAGCAGCAGTTCCAGCTCCTCCGCTGGTTCCGTCACCGGCAAGACCGGGATCGGAAGGAGATCGGAGGCAAACGGAGAGCTTTCCGGGTCGAGTGAGAGCAGCCCCACAAGATCCCCTGCTCCTCCGGCGAGGAATTTCAGGCCGGGACACGCGAGATCGAAGTCCGCCGGTGCGCCATTCATCTTCTCCGGTAGCGGCGGCGGTAACGGTAACGCGACGGTGAATTCGCCGGCACTGAACGCTCTTCCGACCGGCAACATTTGTCCGTCCGGGAAGATATTGAAGACGGGTATGGCGCACAAGAACACGGCGAGAAGCGATGTGTTGGGTTCGGGAATGGGGAATTACGGGCACGGGAGCATAATGAGAGGGGCGAAATCGGGTGAATCCACGGCAACAGCGACGGCGGCGGTGGCGACGCCGACGCCGCAATTGAAATTGATGGGAAGTGTGGATGCGGAGGAAGTGAAGAGGGCTGGGAATGAGCAGTATAAGAGAGGGAATTTTGGGGAGGCATTGGTTTTGTATGATCGGGCGATTGCGATGTTGCCGGAGAATGCGGCATACCGGAGTAATAGGGCGGCGGCGTTGACGGGTTTAGGGAGGTTGGGGGAGGCAGTGAGGGAGTGTGAGGAGGCGGTGAGGTTGGATCCAGGGTATGGGAGGGCGCATCAGAGGTTAGCTGCTTTGCATCTCAGGTGAGTGATTAATGGAAATAATTCATTCATACTGTTGCTTCATTCTTCTGTTTTAAATTTTATTTTTTTTTAATTTTTTTTTGATTTGTGTTGTTTGTGGGTGAATGGGAATTGTGGGTATAAGCTGCATTGTGTTGATTTAATGTGTAGTGTTATGGGGACGTTTGTTTGGGTTGGTTTAGATCTGGGTTCTGTAGATATTCTCAGTTTCTATGATTCCTTGTTTTGGTGTTTTTGTCTTTCTTGTTGCTTATTCTCTGTTTTTTTTTTTCCTTTTTTTTTTTTTAATCTGAAAATTAATTTGCTTGGGTTTCTCTCTTTTTTGGGTCCTAGTTGTTGTTTAGGTTGGTAATTTTTGTATTTTCTGGTTTTTATTTCTCAGATTCTGTAATTTCATCAATGATTTCTTCTCTTTTGAATTATGGGTTCTATTTTTTGTATTATGTTTTGCCTTCTTGATGGTTTTATGATCACTTTGAATGTTTCAAGCAGTAAGATGAGAACTATTCATTATCCTGCAAAAAAAAAAAAAGATGAGCTATTCAGAGTGCCACATTTGCTCATCTCTGTTGGTTTTTGTGATTGAATTGGACTACACTTGATTAGAGTAAAAACAGGTCAATTAAATCATGCTCTTTGTGCCATCTTCAATCTGATGTATGTATCAACAGATTGGGCCATGTTGAGAATGTCCGGAACCACGTTTTTCTTCAAGGGCAGCAGCCAGATCCAACTGAATTGCACAGGTTGATGGTTGTGGAGAGGCATTTAAGTAGATGCGCTGTTACCAGGAAGATCGGTGATTGGAAGAGTGCATTAAGGGAAGGAGATGCAGCCATTGCTGCTGGTGCAGATGCTTCTCTTCAGGTAATAATACTACCAATCCAATTTGTTTAATCTCAGTTAGAAGCTGCTAATTTGAAGTAAAAAACAGATTGACTGAATTGGTTCGAGTTGAATTTGCAGCTATTTGCTTGTAGAGCGGAAGCTCTTTTGAAATTGCATCAACTTGAGGAAGCTGATTCTGCCCTCGCTAAAATACCCAAATTTGAGCCACTGCCCGCTTCGTCCTACTCACAAACCAAGATGTTCGGGATGCTCTCCGAATCATATCCATTCTTTGTTCGAGCCCAGGTTGAGATGGCATTAGGAAGGTGAGTTCACAAATATAAGTCTGAATTAGGTTTGTGATTTAGAAACGGAGATACTATCCAAAAGCGAAAGCTCATCAAACAACTTTTCATCAGTTTTTGAAAAAAGATTGTTTTCTGAGTAAAATCTTCAAAAGTTGTTTTCAAATCTGACAAACCAAATTTGTTTTTGTGTTTTTGGATACAGAAAATTGTATTCAAATCACAAACTAAACGGCGCTAAAGTTCTACACCTCTATGAAAGTAGTTATTAGTTTCTAAAAAAGGTTGTTTTCAGTAAAATCTATAAAAACTGTTTTCGAATTCAACCTGTCAAATGCATTTTTCGTATTTTCAGATTTTTGGATACAAAAAAATTGTATCAAATCACGACGCAAACAGGGCCTAAAAGTCCTAACACCACTACAAAAAGTGGTTGTTGGTTTTGGAGCAAGTAAGAATAAATTATGGATATTGTTGCAGGTTTGAGAATGCAGTTGCTGCAGCCGAGAAGGCTGGACAGATTGATCCAAGGAACATTGAAGTTGCCACATTGCTAAACAACGTTAGGTTGGTGGCGAGAGCCCGTTCGCTTGGTAATGAGCTCTTCAAATCTGGAAAGTTTGCTGAAGCTTGCTCAGCTTATGGAGAAGGCTTGAAGTTTCATCCTTCCAATCCGGTTCTCTATTGCAATAGAGCAGCTTGTTGGTCTAAACTTGGACAATGGGAGAGATCCATCGAAGATTGTAACCAAGCTCTAAGGATCCAACCGAATTACACGAAAGCCCTTCTCCGTCGGGCTGCTTCCAACGGAAAGGTGAATTTCATTGAATATTTTTGCTATTTTTTACCTTCTATTTGAAAAAAAAAAAGAAAAGAAAGAAAAAAAAAAACAATACATTCGGCCACTGTATTGACCCTTTGAACTTGCTGAATTTTTCATATTTGTTTGGTCTTCCAAGCTTAACCCTTTTACACTTTTGATGGAGAATAATACAATTGCTGACTTGGGGAACTCTTATTTATCTACCATAACCCATTCTTTCCATCAATGAGATTAGATAATTATAAATTCCATAAAATTAGGAAACCTTGTTTGGTTTGAAAACTTATCTCTTAATACCATAAAGATAAATATGCGAGCCCCACATACTATATAATTAACATTATTCATTTTCACACATTGTTCATTATTTGCAATTTTGGCGTGTTTAATGAATTTTCTTATGATTTACAGCTCGAACGGTGGGTTGAATCGGTTAGAGATTATGAAGTGTTGAGGAAGGAACTTCCTGTTGATAATGAAGTTGCAGAAGCTTTATTCCATGCCCAAGTGGCATTGAAAAAATCCCGCGGTGAGGAAGTATATAATTTGAAGTTTGGTGGAGAAGTGGAGGAGGTTTCCGGCTTGGATCAGCTCAGAGCTGCGGTATCTTCACCCGGTGAGCTTTCTTTTCCTAGTTTCTTTATTGGTACTGTTCGTTATTGTGCTACATTGATCAGTTGTTCATGGGTTTCTTTAATGCTTAAACCGTGTGAGATCAAACTTGGGATTTCAGGTGTTTCAGTTATATTTTTCAAGACTGCTTCAAACCAGCAATGCAAGCTGATTTGCCCTTTTATGGACACTCTATGCTCCCGATATCCATCTGTAAATTTCCTCAAGGTTTGAACTTAGAAGCCACAATTTTTCATTTAATTTTTTTTTTTCTTTTTCGGTGCGTGGAATGGGATGCTATCTTATATCGTTTCGTGTTATTTTTCGAAGGTGGATGTGGAAGAGAGCAAAGATGTTGCAAATTCGGAAAATGTGAGGATCGTTCCGACATTTAAGATTTACAAGAACGGTAGCAGAATGAAAGAGATGATCTGCCCCAGCCACCAGGTCTTGGAATACTCAGTGAGGCATTACAGTCTCTAGCTAGACAAAAATTCTGAATTTCTTTATTTTTTTTCTTTTGATCTTTATTTCTTCCTTTTCAATTAATCCTCTCGACATATACCCGTAGACCTGATGGAAATATTTGAAATCTCGCACGGCCCTCCTCCATTCTTCTCCCAACTCATACCAGAATTACCCTACCAAAATACCAGCATAATTACTTGGACCCAAGACCAGAAGAACTCGAGAGAGAGAGAGAGAGAGAGAGAGAGAGAGAGAGAGAGAGAGAGAGAGAGAGAGATTGCTTTAGTTCCCCCCTTTTTTCTTAGTTTTTTATTTTTATTTTTTTAATTATTCTTTCCATTATCATTTCTCTCTAGGGGGTCTTATGATATCTTCTTATATATACCCATATTTCTATCTATCTTTTTCTTTCTTGCATAAGGCTCAGACCCTCCCTCATTCTTGTATCCCAAATTTTCTCAGCTTAAAAGGGGAGAGAAAATAGGGGCTGGTAGAAGAGAGATTATGTACTGTAAATGCATGTATATGTTATATAGTGAACAATGAATGAATGGAAGAAGCGATGAGAGATTGTGGATGTCATGGGGGGAGGGGTGCAACCTGGTGTTGTTGGGTAAATTAGAGTGAGAAAGAGAGAGGAGATGATTAATATGATTTTTGTTGTCATTCATGTTGTTACTTTTGTTCTACCATTAATTTCATAAATAAGATTTCTTAAAATTATTTTTTCATCAATATTTGTTTTCCTCTTTTTTTTTTTTTTTTTTTTTTTTCTGTTTTTGTTTGTTTCTTTCTTTTTTCCCAAGTTTCAATCTCACCGAATAACAAGTAGAAGAAGAAAAGGGAATGGTGAAAAAAGAACAAGTGCTTAGATAGAAAGTACATGGTGGCTGTTTTAAATGGGAAGGTAGGTGGTATAAGATAGGCTTGGAAAGGTTGTTGAAGTGCATTCATGTTGTTATTAATTCTAAGTTGTTTTTTCAATGTACTTGTAATTTAGGAATTAGTAGAGTAGAGAGAGTGATGAGGAAGAAGCAGCTAATAAAATGGGGGTAATTTTAAATATTCATTCGCTTTATTCACAAGTTAGTATAAATTTTTAACAACGATACATAATAAATACAAGTTTTACTTAAAAATGACAGTGCTAGTGATGGCTTGTCATTGGTTTCATGCAAAAGTGAGAAGGGGACAGCCAGTCAATAACGAAACAAGCACATGTAATATAGTCTAAAAGATGATGAATAAGAAGAAGAAGAAGAGTTGTATGCACTTGTATCTGTCATTTTTTTTATGCTAAAATACGCCTAGTGTATTGGGTGCCCCCACCTTAATTTGTATGACTTTTTCCATCTTGTCTGTGAGTCCAATAAATGTTTCAAGTTATGGCCTGCGTCAACTTCTTCCCTCTCTCTCATCCTTCTTGTCTTCACTCATGATAAGCTTTTAATTGGTGTAAATTGAATCAAAATAATAAAAAATAATATTATAAATTATAAATTAGCTTTTTATTCTTCATTTTTTTTTCTCATTCATTTTTTTATATTATTTCTTACAACTTCTTTTTACAATCTCTCTCATATTTAAAGAAAAAGATTTATATCAAAAGATCATCAACTTAAATGATGGGTAATCATGTTCTAACATAATTCATGTAAAATATATATATATATACATATTTATATAACTTAGATGCATGTATTATTTGAATATATACGTCTTGATACATGTGTATAGTACATATATTTATTATTTAAATATTTAATATATTTACAACACATTCCCTTTGAATATCCATCATTGTAGAATATTTTTCGTTAAAACATTACTAGAGAAAATTCAGCGGGAAAAAGTCTAGTGAAAGAGAGAGCACAATATTCTATTAGAGTCTTGTACTGCCTCGTTAAAAACCTTGTCAGGAAAACCCAGTAGAATAAAATTATTACAAAGGGAAAAAGATTACAGTGCACTAAACAATAACTTCTTTTTAATTTTCCTCCTCAAGATGACATGGGGGAATTTAGTTCTGTTTCTTTGCCTGAAATATCTTTGAGTTGCTGCATCTCAATATTGTATATAATCTTTTTTGTAATTGGCAAAACTTTGATAAATAAGTTGCTTAATCTCATTTGTCATTCTTCTGTAGCTCATGCGTAAAGAAGACCATTTTGTGAAATATATTTGATTTTATCAACTTCGATGTAAGCTTTTCATTACTGTGCAATGCATGTTACATTATCTTCTTATAACATTGTAAGATAGTCTCTAATTGAAGATCATTCATGTGATCCATACACATTTTTTGACTTGCTTCAGGAGTCGCGATACTTTTCTGAATGATTTGAAGATATAACAACTATTATCTACTTTACAGATATCCATGATATAGTAATATCACCATAAGCATGACATCAAGCATAGTGGGAGTCTGATAAATATCCAACATTTGT
Organism: Paratinospora sagittata; assembly: GCA_035771175.1. NCBI lineage: Eukaryota > Viridiplantae > Streptophyta > Magnoliopsida > Ranunculales > Menispermaceae > Paratinospora > Paratinospora sagittata. Next base: position 25,530 of record JAYMFD010001601.1, on the reverse strand, counting down.
TTATTCAACTAGCTTTGTCTTTCTCTTTCTTGAATAAGATCATAATGCATATTTAACATCATCTTAATTTGGTGTGCAACTAGATCCAGCAAGCACGTTAACATATATATATATATAGCATATTGATCAATATGAATATAATGCAGTACGTACTTCAGGCCTTTTAAATCCTTTAGGAATTATCATTTTGAAGCTTTTAGTATAACTCATAAATCCTTCAGAGATTTTCACGTATAACATGATTATCTATGAATTAATATATTTCTTCATGTATATCTAACATGATTTACCTCTTTAGGTATTAGAACTTCTGGTTCAAATAGTTCTCGATTTTTTAACGAGCTTAGCTATATTTGATCTTGGTCCTATCTACTTTTTCAATGTCGACATTCTTATATGTTTTGGGATGTCATAATATCAAAAGTACACTTTAAAGTATTATTAGGAGCAATATTATTTCAATTCAATAGTTTTCAAATATGAATGGATTTAAATATAAATAGATTGAGAATTCTTAATATTTATTCTCAATTTATACCTCTTCAGGAGATTTTCATACCTCTTCAGGGTGTATTTATTTCTCAATTTATATCTTTTTCAAAGATACATGTATACCTTTTATGGTATATTTATTTGTCAATTCATTCTTGTTTCGAAATTCTTATATATTTATCAATCATTTGCATATACCTTCATCTTTTAGGGAGTTGTGTACTTTGATTTGACCGGTCAACCTCACTTCAGGTATGTCATTTGTAAATTGTCCTTCACGAAGTAAAGATGAATATATCAGTTAACTGACTTGCAAATTCTTTTGCATATGATTGATCATGTGAATTTATCATTCACTTTAACTTATCATTTGAACTTCTAGTTCACATTAGCTTATAATTCATGTTGTCTGTTAAACAATTTTACATGTCATTATTTTGACATTTTTCTTTTCTTCCCTTGATAGTGGGAGGATTGCCTTTCACTAGCTTGTATTGCATTCTAGCAATTTTTTGCACTATTCTTCTGGAATTGGCTATTTCTCCCCTGATGATGAGAAAATTGTTTTATATTAAGCAAAAATATTGATGATTAACGTAATTATTTTGTACATGTCATTTTGTATAGTAATTATTGTCATTTACTTTGTATAACATGTCATGATTGTTATAATTCTAATGACTTGTGTCACGTCGTTGTGTCACCAATATTATATTTGTTGGCGACGGATTTTTTAAACAAAAGATACACCAATTGTCGTATCGGCATAATTTTCGTTATTGTTGGTGTCTTTAATTTCACATATCTCAAGGTAATCAATCGTGATGTATTACATGCGCAACCGCACTTGTGTCTCTGTAATTTCCTTATTTAAACAAAACGGCGAAAAAGTAAGGGCTCATTGCTACGGTACAATTTGTGATAGGTAGAGTAAAATGAATCCGTTAACTGGTGTCAGGGGCAAAGAAGGAACTACTTCTAATCCAACACTGACTTGCCGACAATCACTATTGTACCGGGTTCTTTAGAGCAAGCTAAGAAAGGAAAATCTAACACTACAAGAAAAAAGACTTTTAGTCGCGAAATTTTTTCGTAAGTAAAAGTCCAGAATTCGTAAGTAAAAGTATTACTTACGATGTTTAGGCTTATTCTTACGAATGCAATTTCGTGAGGAAAACACCGTAAGTAAAAGTTTTAGTCACGACATAGTTCCCGTGAGTAAAAGTATCATTTTTACTTACGACTCAATTTTCGTAAGTAAAAAGTTTCTTTCGCGACTAAAGGTTGCCAGAATTTGCAACAAATCTAACCTTTTACTTACAATGAAATTCGTAAGTAAATGTCAATAATTCGTTACTAAATGTTATACAAAGCTATAAAATAAAAAAATAGCTAATAAAAACATTTTTCTGTAATATTTTTAGAATTTTAATTTTGACAAATAATAAAATTTAACACTAGAAGAAATGAAGATTTTCATTTATCAAATCTATAATTTCTACAACCATAAAGTTCTGAAGTAGTATGTATACAAAAATTAAAATTTGCACAAGGCAAAATTTACAAAAGTAACAAAATATAGAAACATGACTAGACAAAATTTGCACAAGGCAAAATTTACAGAAGTAACAAAATTTGCACAAGGCAAAATCTCTGGGAAATCTTCGTCAGCTATGGAACTGCTCAAATCAGCAGCAGAATCCAGTTGAGAAACCTTACTAAACCACCGTTCTGCCTTCTCCTCATTTGCAGCCAACATGCTCTCAATCTCAGCTTTGTTTGGATTGCTATCACGTACCCATCCTAGGCCAGAAGTGCCAAATGAAGCCTCTTACATTGGCCGTGCCTCATCACATTCACGGCATTTCATGTTCCTTGCAAAGTTCATGAAGCTGCACCTGCTCAAATACAAGGAATGAATCAGGGCAACAAGGCATAAATTGAATCTAAGAGGGATGGAAACAACGGAATGTAATAAGGAGATCCAGTGGTTAACAAAAATTCATTACCATAAAGCAACTATTAAAAAAAAAAGTTCAAAAATAATTTGGATATGATAGAAAAGTTTGTGATTTTTAGATAATTATTGCAAATATCAAGAAGACCTCTTCTAGATTTCTAATTGCCACAGTGCTGTTGTAGCTTGAAATTTATACGATAATAAACATACAAAAGGAATTAAATAATACCTATTTCACTGATGACTAGACATATGAAATGGACCTTTATAACTTCACATCCAAACGCCTTATAGAAATTAGAGCATCAAACACCAAGCTCACCTTAGGTCTAATATTAGCACCCTGATCACAGGACTTTTGTCTTTCCTTTAAAAAGATTACGGAATTCATATTGCCATTTTCATTTCAATTTTCTGATGAGGATCATAACCCAAAAGCTTGAAATCAGCTGCCACAAAGGAATCTATGTCCTTTTTATGCTCATTAATCTTCAAAATCTGTGTCCATGATCAGGAAGACAACAGAAAACAATGACTATATTGATCAAAAATTTTAGTGATAAATATCAAACTCAGCAAGTTGCATTTACTCACAGGGAAAGGTTTAGGAAGTTTCTGAAGCTGCTCCTGGAGGGGCCTGACATGATTCCTATAAACATGAGCATCCCCAATAACATGGATAAAATCACCAGGAACAAGATCTGTCCATGCAGACAAAGAAAGGATTCTTGAGAAAGATGGCTCCTTAATGAAAAAAATAAACTAAAAAATAAAAAAACTATTAAAGCAATCATATTGATATACAGATACAGAAAAGTGAAGCAGAGATCCAGAGGATAATGACCAATAACAAACTTTTCAGCCCCCATAACAAAATTTTTTTCTTCTTTCCTCCTTTTCCCCTTTATCCTTTCTGTGTTCTCTTTTCAAAGATTTCAAAAATGCAAGTGCTAGTTCTCTACTACAAGACTCTTCAATACTGCTCACATTGCAAAGGCAGCCTACAAGGAAAATAAAGGGATCCAATGCCACCACATTTTAAATTCTATTGCATGGATCACATCAACTCCCCTTCCTACAGGAATAATAATGCTATGGAGCCTGCAATGCTTACTCTAGACAGAGTGTAACACCCCGTAAATTTAATTAAATACATACGTTGAAATACGCGTATATCGAGATGTACAATACACATATTTTATACGTATGAGCTAAATATACATGTGATAATACACGTATTTTATACGTATGAACAAAATAAATGCGTGTATGATTAGTAAATAATTATGAAATAAAGATGATATGGGATCATCCTATATGGGTGCTTACAAGTAAAAAAATTGGAGTTGAATTAAATTGATTAATTTATGGGATTGGATAATTAAAAATGTGGATTGGAATATGATTGAATGAATAAAAGTGAAATAAGTGAAGTATTAAATGGTATAGATTGAAATTGAATTATTAAGTGACTTATATGAGATGAATTGACTTGAATGGAATTTGATGGAGGAGTTGGTTATTAAGGGGAGCCTAGGTGTATGGGATGATTTTTATATAAAACATATTTTCTCTCTTTTATAAGTTCTCTCCACGTGGGAATGATAAAAGGAAAAAAAAAACAAAAAAAAAGTCATTTCTTTTCTCAATTCTCTCACCAACGTCCAAACAAAAAAACAAAAAGAATAAAAATAATAAAAGAAGTGAAAAGGAAGTTGCCGACAGAAAGAATAAAAAAAAAAGGAAAAAATAAAAGGAAAACAAGAATTGAGAATGAAGTTGCAGAAAGAAGAAGGAGCGGACAGAGAGAAGGAGAAGAAGGAGAAGAAGAAAAAGGGGGAAACGCGCGAATTCAGACTCGTGGTAAGTGATTTTCCCTCTATTTCTTCGTAAAATTGATATATAAACTAGATGTAAACGTTCTAGCAGAGCAATTTTGACTGTGGGAGCTGTTTTACGGCATTTTCAAAAATTAGGATTTTGACCCAATATGAATAAAAATCTGCTAAGAAGGTAGAAAAATGCTCCCTACACTGTTAGAACCCCGAATATGTGGTTAGATTCAATTTTATGAGTTTTGGAGACCGTTAGACAATTTTAATACAATTTACAACATTCGGATGAATAGTGAAGTGAATAGTGAATAGTGAATAGTGAATAGTGAATAGTGAATAGTGCATAGTGCATAGTGAATAGTGAATAGTGAATAGTGCACAGTGAATAGTGAATAGTGCACAGTAAACATTGACCTGTGCACAGTGCACAGTCAACATTGACCTGTGCACAGTGATGTGAACCCAATGAAACCCCGATGATAGTTTTAATAACTAAGTATATGGTGTCGTGAAAATATGATTTGGAAATATGATTTGGAAATATATTTTCACTGTTCTTTCTTGTGGAAATATCTAGATCGACCACAGAAACGATTTAGTAGGTTCTTCAACGGCTTATGAGTCCTAAATGGAATTATTATTCGTGTTTTGAAGTGAGTTGAGACATTACAGATGTAAAATAGATATGAATACATGACATTGAATTTGTGACAGGTTAAATTAGTTGGATTTAACTTGGAGCTGGACTCGAAAGCGTTGATTGGGTTTAAGTTGAACGTGTTGTACTGTGAGTATAGTTTTCTTGATTTGGTTCTTGTATGACATTGTACGCATATAAACTGTTTGATTGTACGCATGTGATATTATATATATAAGGCATTGAGTTTTATGGATCATGCAAATTGATTTTAGCATTGGAGTTTGTAATGATGAGGCTTTGCGATTCCTCATTGTCATTTCGTTAGGTTTATCCTAACAAGGGTTGCGATCCTTGAAATGACTATTAATTGGGTAATGAGATGTTGTGGCTACCTTGTAACGGCCATACAAGGGTTAGACCCGCTCTCGTGCCTTGCGGAGGAGGGAGATTGTGCATGGTGTTATTGAATTGGGTCATGAGAAGTTGTGTCTACCTTGTACGACCATACAAGGGATAGACCCGCTTTCTTGCCTTGCGGAGGAGGGAGTTTGTGCATTGTGTTTTGAAAAGCATGAAATTTATGTTGTTGACATGTATGTTATATTCGTTGAATGATGCATGTGTTGCATAAGTGTTTGAAATGATTTTACATGTCATATTTCTCTAAATGTATATAATTGTCATCTCAAGAACTATATTCACTGAGCTGTTGTTTGCTCACCCCATTTCCTCCAATCTTTCAGGTATTGAGTCGAAGGGAAATGGAACTTGTCTGGTATGTGTATGTATGCTTGGAGGAAATAAATTCTATTTACGTTATTTTGATATGTATAATTATCACACACTATATATATGTAATATCACCTAGATGGGTTGTGTGGTAAGATTATATAATGCTTGGGATGATCATAGATATTTAGTTGGTGAGAATTTAATTTGTGGAATGAATGGAATCAATGTGAATGGAATGATCATCTATATATATATGGGATTTGATTTGATGTGTGGTATATAAAAAAAAAAATATTCTGTACATTTTGGGAAGGTTTGTGAGAGTACGTGAAGGCTGACAGTGTATTATATACTGTATATGGGTTTGTACAGTGTATAGTACGCTGTGCCGGTCATGACGTCAGCCTACGTCAGGGGCGTCGTGACACCGAGTCTCTCCCAATGCCAAATGTCCATCATGCAAAACATGTGAGTAACTCAATTACTTGCAAAACTGGGTTTTGGTTAGCAAGATGAATGCCTGGCATAAACAAGAGCAATTATTCATGCCAAGAGAGCATAAGATGCAATTTTGAAAATGATAGAGAAACTAATTGAAGACTTCCTAAATTAACTAGAACTTCACTAAATACCATGCAGAACGATTGAAGGCTGAATTTACTTGACCAAGTTGATCTCATCAAACCAAATTGGCTTACATTTAGTTTTTGGGGATTTCCGCCTTGACTTGATCAGTGAGTTTGGGTCTTTCAACCAATTACTTTTAAGCTGTGTCTTCTACTGATCTTGACTTTGAATGGTTGAATGGAGTAAGAGATGCAAAAAAGAGGAAGCTTCTTCTCTGTTAGGAGCTACAAATACTGCTTATTCTCTGCATTGCTGTAACATTAGGTTAAAATCAGAGAAAAGAGACAAGTCTCTAGGAAGAGGAAAGAAAAGGAGGGGGTGGAAATGAAATGGAATTGGGGTAGACATCAGAGTTTTCTTCAGTTTTTTCTGTGATAGACGGTGAATATAATTTGAGAGAAGAATGTTTTAGAAACTATACACATTAAACTGCAAAACACCAATCACCAAATATGGAATTTGCAGGTAAAATAACCCAACAAAGACAGAATGAACCAATATTATATGACTCCCAAGGACCCCCCATATATCACGCATTTCATCTCACTCAATCACCCATCTGATGACACCCAAATAGCGGAATATATGCAAATAACAAGAAGTAATAGCTAAACAAAACATAGAACTCAAGAATATCTATTCGAACTATATTCATTAAACATGGAAGAAATCTCGTTATGGTAAGGAAGCAAAGATATCAACAATAGCCAAATAATGAAGAATGTGTTTAACAACATGATTTTCTTCCTGTAGAGAATACTAAATCAGTTGTACAGCATACGCTGAAAACAAATAAAACGCTCACAAAAAGGGCATTCATCATGTCAAGTGAGAGTTACCAGTGTAAACTTCATGTTCACTAAGATCAACGCACACCGAACTTGCTCGATCAAGCACATGAAACAAAGCGATCAGGAGACCATAAAAGTAACCTCAAAACAAGGAAAATAAATAAACAAACAACGCTTTCCAGCAAACTTAGATTAAAAATGTCCAAAATCACTCAAACAGGAAGTAGTAGTACATAAACTGGAAGAGTATTTCCTCGTGCATTAAAAATAGGTGTGATCGGATCATAATTTCCTCAAACAGTTAAAAAGTCTCAGAATCGCCTTCAAAGACAATCGAACTAGGGTCTCTTTCAATCAAAACTCAAAATATCAAAACAAAAAGTTACCGAACTAACAAAAACCCTAACAAAATTGCCTCTCACCACATTGCAACTTCGCTGTATCTCTCTTCGGAAGCTAGAAACCACAAACAACGACAACAACAACAACAGAGATAATTAAAATATAAATAAAAAATACAAAACAATGAGAGAAGAATAATAACAACAACGAATCTGTTCACCACAAGAAGAAGACCAAAGTACATCAAGATCATCATCTCCATTAACTCAAATCAAAGACATCGCAATCGCAATCGCAATCGGTTCTATTGGTTAAAATCAAGAGAGATAGAGAGATATGTCGATCGATCATGGAGAAACAGGATTAAAAATAAAAAAATAAAAAATACATGAATCTGAATCAAATCGAACCTGAAGAGAGGCAATCGAGAGATAGATTTGTTGTTATTTTTTTGTTGCTTTTGATCTGCAATGGGATCGGCAAAGAGAGATCGATCCCTTTCGGAAGGATGAGAAGAAAACCAGAAAGCGAAAGACCAAAATCTGTTTCCTTCGCTAACGGTGCCAACCAGAGAGAATGAGAGGGAAAGCAGAAAAACAGAGCAACAAAACAAACTCGTCTTCTTCAGAAACCCACTCGTCTTCAACTAGAGAGAATATTGAGAAGGAAAGAAGAGAAATCCACTCATCTTCTTCCCAAGAGAAAACCTGATCGGCTCGTCTTCTTCGCTATCGGTGCCTCAACCAGAGAGAATGAGAGGGAAAGAAGCGAAACAGATGAACAGGGTTTTGGCGGAAAAATGTTTGGCGGGATGAAATTTAATATTTTTACTTACGAATAAATATAATTTTACTTACAACATAAAATGCGTAAGTAAATATTAACTTTTAACGACGACTTTTGTTTACCATTTTAACAAGTCGTGAGTAAAATATGATTTTACTTACGAAAATTAAAGTCGCTACTAAAGGTCTCGTGACCAAAAGTCTTTTTTCTTGTAGTGTAATAAGCGACCTCCTAGAGTAGAACGTCCTCGTAAGGGTCATAAAGTTAGTCCTTCCTGTGTTGCGATCGAATCTTCTAGTCAGACCAATGTAGTCAAATCTTCCAATAAGGAAGATAACATGAAATCTTCGCCTGGTTTCACTATGCTAAATTATGATGAGCATACTATCGGCATTCATGAAGCTAAGGTGAAAAAATATTTGTTTATGTCTCCTGAGGAACGTTCACTAAAAGCTTTGTCCCAACTTTCTAAGGTAATTAATTTATTATTATTGTTATTATATTTTTTTTAACTAAAATTTATTTGTCCTCTTTTATAGGAAACTTTTTATATACTACACTATTTCCTTGGAGTTACAAAATTTGTCACAGCTTAGGCAGATGGTTATCTATCTTGAAAAAGAGGTAGAGACCTTGGTTGAACAAGTTAATTATAGAGAAAATAAAATATCATTTACGAAATATTTGATGAAGCCTTTTACTGATGAGAACGAGAGATTAAAGTAAGAGACTATCGTTCTTCATTAGAAGACTACTGATTTGCAGTGAGAGACTGCGGAGTTACGACAGGAAAACTTTGCCCTACAACAAGAAGGTATTGGTCTAGGAGATTCCTTTGACCGTGTGTTGGAGGAGAACACAGAGCTCCGTGAGGAGCGAAATCAACTTTTGATCCAACTAGCTTTAAGTTATGGGGCAAGTTAGATCACTAGAACTCAATGTATTCCTTATTATTTATCAATAATATATTTATTTATGTTGATTTGAATTTACATAGCTATGACTCACACTTAGTCATACTTATATACAACTAATATGGGCAACCCAGACCCCCAAAGTCCGTGCCAAAAATTGTCGAATACATACTCTGGGAAATATTGCTTTGATACATGTTATACTATGACCCTAACAATCGGGCTACCGATCATGACCCAAAACACGATTAATGTATTTGTTTGTTATTTTGTCCACCGCCACGCATATATCTCACGGATTATCACAAGCGGTCTTCCTCCTTTATCTAAGATTCATCGCTCTACCCCATGATTATACAAATTATTTATTAGAGTATTTATTAGAGGATTCATCACCATTGATTCATTACTCTTCTAGCGAACACATCTTCTGGATGTGATTGGTGGTCACCTTTTGTTCTTCGGGTATCAAATCGATTTTGCGTCATTGCCTACACGGACTTTCCTCTTTTGCTTTGAGATGCAAAATAATGAGGGCTAAAGTTGTTTATAAAGTTATTAACTTAATGCACTATTTTTAATTAAATGATTAGAGTTTTTCTAATTGTCGACCATCTGTCGGCAGCTGTCAATTTCATTCGATAATCATTACAATAATTGGATTTTTTATACTATTACGAATATATTTAATATTGTGATCATCTAAATTTATACTAATATTTTTCTAAAAGTATCCCAAAAATTTTGCATAATTATATGATATTTTAATTAGTCATAAAGTAGGCATATAAACAGATGAAACTTAGCCAAATTATGTCATTATTTAAAGTATCATTGAGGTCCTAGAGACTTGACAAGTTGTGCCAAAATATGAATATATCATGTCAAAGAACTTTCAATTCCTGATCACAATATCCTTTCAATTGACCTCATAATTTCATAATAAGCCAAAAATTCAAGTAACACGCCTTTTTAAATATTTCCAAGCAATATAAACATATTCTTTGAATATATGATATCTATCATTTTAGATATCTTTAAAATCAACCAAGATCTTCTGGATTTGATATATTATAAGGCATTACAAATATACAAATTTTGTTTCATTTGACAACATAATATTCATTATTCTGGAGTCATGAATATATTTTCAATTTAACCTTTTTTTTCTTTATTTTGGCATGATAGATTAATCATACGTTTGATATACAACAGGTACATCACAAATTTTTGTCATTCCACACCTAAAGCAAACACATAGATAAACATTTATCTTGTGCTACGATATAATTTCTCCACTTCCGGTGTAACGAAATAGATTTATTTCAAATATATAATTATAACCATATTCCAAATTGTAACCATTATAGTTCTCATAATAATTTTAATTATTGCCTTTGTCATATTCATTTTCTTATCCATGATCATGGTCTTTGTTATAGGTCATATTCATGATCATTAAAGTAACATTCACTACGGAGAATGATATAAAATTTAAGTGGATGAGCATAGTGATTTTTATCACAAATTTTCTTGAGAAGATTTTAACAGTCTTTGTATTGTTACTTTAAGAGCACTTTCGAGATAATTTATTTTTTAAAATATGTCTTCTTCAAATATATAATTTATCTCATGAAACTTTAACATTGCAACATCAGGTGCAATTAATCATTTGATCATAATGAACTTCATGTTTGTATGATTGTAATATTGTAACTTCACGTACAATTAATTGTGATGAACCTTTAAATAAAAAGTTATAAGTCTTTCTCATAAAATGTCTATAAACTTCAGGTTATATCTTGTTGTCTATAGTTCAAAATGTTAAATCTTCAAAAGTAATTAAACAATTGAAATAACCAATTAATCATAAATAATTATTCAACAATAAAAAGAAATGTAAAAGAAAAGTTAGTATAATAATGCATCATAATAAAAGAAAAAGTTAGTGTCACTGTTAGTGTTAGTGTCAATGTTAGTATAATAATGCATCACAATAAAATAAAATGTTAGTGTCAACGTTAATGTTAGTAATGCATCATAATAAAATATTAGTCTTAATGCATTATATTAGCTTCATGCTAATTTACAAATCCACAAATATGTGGGTCCTGTGGACAAAACTCATGTGATTTCACTTGAAAATTTATAATGATGTTAGAGTATATAAATCATATGTTACATTAGATGTTAGAGAAATAAATAAATAAATAAAATTATTACATAACTTCTAGTTATGAAAAATATAGCTCTTGGCTAGAAAATTATTTTTTAATATATAGCTTCAAGCTATAAATTCTTCTACATAACTTCAGGTTATGTAAACAAAATATCAATATAGTTTCATGCTATATAAATTTCTCTACATAGCTTCAGGCTATGAAATCAAAATAAAAATAAAAATTGTGGTGTAATTAGAAATACATTAAATAAATGAACATGCTAAAAATTCATAAAATTTTACCTCAGTATATTTTTTATGATTGAACTTCTTGATTGAGCAGAGTCTTCGTGTTGATAACATGTTGTAAACTGAATCAAAATAATCAAAGAGAATGCTAGAAATTATAATCTGGCTTTTCATTCTCCATTTTTTCTTATCATTCATTTTCTTCCCATTTTTTACACCATTTCTTACAACTTCTCTTCATGATATCTTCCATATTTATAGGGAGTGATTTACATCAAAAGATCATCAACTGACATGATGGGTAACTATGCTCCCACATGATTCATGTGAGATACGTATACATACATATTTATACAACTTAGATACATGTACTACTTGAATACATATACGTCTTGATACATGTGCATAGTACATGTATTTACTATTTAGATATTTAACATATTTACAACATTAATTTAATTATATAATATATATGCATACACACTAGTGTACTTCATGTACATTTTATGTAAATTGTACTATTTATTAAAAAAAATCTTAGTTGAGATTTGATATGTAATAATATTGTTATTTTGTGAGAAAAGATATATCCTTATATATAAGTTGAGGATAATATTATTTTCTTAATAGAAATAGGAATAAAGAAAGTTTAAAAAAAATTAGGGTTGTGCTAGAGGCTAGAGAGGTACATGTCCTGAAACTCAGGGGAGTTGCATTTTTTCCTGAGTTTCAGTCTATTATTATGCAGGATTCGAACCCTCACTACAGGTGAAAAGTTGAATTTCTGAACCAAGTAAGCCAACCGTTAGTTGACGATTTGAAATTATAGTTGAGAATGATATAAAGAAGGATAGATTTGAAAATGTTTCATTTTTCTTTTTCTTTTTTTTATCAATCTATAGTTTTGTTATATTGTATCATCACATACATATAAATCATCTTAGCTACTAATACAAAAAATAAATATTCACATTTAAGATCGTAGGGCTACTACAAGCCTTCAATAAGAGTACAACAACTCAATTCATATGAATCGGAAGAGATTTGAATCCTCCACTTCATAGGAGGAGAAGTAGATGTTTAACAGACTGAGAGTCATCGGCAAAAATGTTTCAGTCTAAGTGCAATAAAGCAAGTTGTTGAAAAAAGTAGTTCAACTAAAATATTATAATTGTCCTTTACATCCTTCAACTAATATTTTAAAACTCCAAATTAGTATTATCATTTTTAGTGTAGTTTTGGAACGATAACAAAAGTGATAACACTTAGTTTTTTTAACTTTTTACATTGTAATGGACTACATGCATATATAAAAAGGAAGTAATCGTACCCAATATAAAAAGGGACGCTTGATGCATGAAACTAAGGGTCTTGGGAAAGAATTAAATCACATTTATGTCTATTATAGGCAATTTTACCTTGCTTCACAAGAGGCTATGCCTACAACTTGAACCCTTGACTTTGACTATATGGTCATACAACAACCCATGATAAAAAAAATTAAAAATAAAAAGTATTTTATACATTTTGGGTCCACCCATCAATATGATAACTAAATTGGATTTGCCCTGTTTGTAACTTTTTAGTTAATTTTCTTGTAAAATGTCGAGCACATTAATGGAAGAAGACTTGGGGGTCTATGTAACATGATAGAATTCAAATGGGTATATATATATATATGCATACAAGATTACTGGTCAAAATGATTTATTCGTTTTCTTTGTTTTACTTGTCAATGTCTATCATGTGCACTTCTTTCTCAATTAATGGTGGTGAGGAAATAATGGGGGATGATGTGGTTTTTGAATACAGAAACCATGCTAAGAGAAAAACAAAAATCCAATATTTTCAAGGTTATATCCTTGAAGTGACAAGTGCTAATTATGTTGAAGTAATCATTTGAATTTGCCCCATACGGTGCAAAATATTATTGGGGCCTCTAAGTTGAACCATCGAGTTTATAGGTATGCATGTAATATGTTCTTTAAATGCAGGTCCCGAGGGTTTTATTTTTTCTTTGAGAAAAACCTTTGGCTAGTGTGACGGGTTAGACTTCATAGAGTCTTAACTTGGAGAAATAAATAGGCCATGTTTACAAGTGCAACAACGTTTTGGGCTAAACGTACTTTTTTTAAAAGCAATAGCATCACAGAAGCGGGAGGCAAAATGCTTCTCAAAATCGTACAAAAATTGCGGTAAAATAGGAATCACAATCGCGATGTTGGCGTGCCAAACACTCCAACATCTCGTTTACTTTCATTTCGCACTGCAACACCAAAAAAATCGGCATCCCAAACACGGCCATAATCAATGTGAAATCTCAAAAGTTGAACTCACTAATAGTAATTCTCACCAATTGTTAAAGTTTACTTTGGCCCGCTTTACATATTATAAGATATTATCCCTTTTATGGCCCATTAAGTAGGGCCATCGAGCTTGGAGGTGTGTACATAGCACATGCCTCAAACATAGGTCAGAGGGAGTTCTATTATTTTTTTCCCTGAGAAAAAGTCTTTTATTAGTGTGAGGCTATGATGTTTCATATAAATTTTAACTTTCAGGAGTAAATAGTGGATATAAGACTAAATCTTGAAAAGTTTTTTTTTTTTTTTTTTTTTTTTTGTATAATTTGTCACTTTTTTGTGTTACCGAAGTTGGGTGCGTGTGTTTATGACAAAAAAAAAAAAAAACAAAAAAAGGCATGCAATTATTATTATTTTTTTTATGAATTATTCAAATATGACACCTAACTCCAATTAATATAACTGATATTTTCTTTTATTTATGAACTAAAGTCCATTAAATTTAACCCAACTAAGTCTTTTTTTTTAAACTACAATTAAGATCAAATCCATAAAATTATTAAAAATGTATAACAAAAATGGTTTTTATATTTATATATGTTATTGAAGTTCAAATATATCTATACTATTCATAATGTCAAAACTTCTTAACTTACGATGTGCTATTTTTATTGGCGCAAGATTTGACTAATACCAAAAAGTAATGAAACAAAGGAAACGTACTGAGCTGGAACCTGCCTAACTGTCCACTAGCCTGCTTAGTACCCCAAACCTGAAAGGAAGGAAGAGGAAAGAATAAACTATCGTAAGGAGCACCGACGTGGTACCGGCCAAAGACCTTTTAATGCTTAAGTCAGTTCTGAGTTGTTTAAGGGATTAAACTCACATTAACTGGAGTAATTAATGACTTATCTCATTAATGAGAGATTATGAGGTATTTATAGAAGTAGGAGTCTTTGGCCAAGTTGGCGGGACACATGGCACCATATTATACGTTCAGAATCCCGAATTTGGTGCGGTAGGTCCCGTATCGTCCTTATCCAGTTGTTGATATGTCGGGTTAGGTTAACTCAGTACGCCAAACATACGTCACTGCCATAACTAAGCTCATCAGGCTTTTTTGAGTAGTCAGTACCCTGGTTAAGTGGTTGGTGCTACGAGTTGACGTCAATGTCGTTATTGTGGTCACCAGGCTCTATTGAGTGGTCGGTACCCTGGTAAACTGGTCGGCGCTATGAACTAACACCATTTTTAAATCTTGAGGCAATTTTAGTGGTTGGTCGGTTATGTGTAACGGTAGCAAAATGGGCTTGGACCTGTTTGTTCGCTTTCGTCCGACCCGCTTTAAAATAGGTCTAGATAAGATTTTTTAAAAATCGAGCCGGGTACGAACAAAAATTTGTCTGTTTTAAAAACAGGGTCGGGTCCGGACATAGGTTCAAAATATCGGGTACTCAGTTTCTACTTAATACAAAGGGTATATTTTATATAACCTTATTATAATTTGTCTATGCTCTAGCTCAATTAATTTTTTTGTACTCATATTTCTTATTGAATCCTTTTTTCTTTTTCTTGTTATATTCTTTCTCTTCTTTGTTCTTCATCACTATTGACATGAAATTTCTATTTGTTTATTAAAAAAACATACTTTACCACTATATATTTTTCAAAAAAATATGCAGGCTCGGAAAAAAATGGGCTACCCATTAATTTTTAAAACATACGGGTACGAACGAACACTTGCTATCTGTTTTTCAAATTGGGCTGAGAATGGACATGCTATATGTGCCTTAGTACAAGATATTTTTCGTACCCGTACCCATTTGTATCAGATTTTTTTGTCACCCCTAATTATGTGACTACCTCGGAACGTCGATAACTGGGTTTAACAATTTTTATCATAAACTTTAAAATTACCCACTACATTTTAATATAAAATTTTCAAATAAATTTACATAAAACAAACATTTATAGGTAATATGGTAATAAAACGCTAAAAAAATTATTTTATATTATTGGTAAATATAAGACTTATTTTAAAAATTATTCTAAAATCATAGATTAAACAAATAAAAAGGGGTTATGAGTTAAAAAAAAAGATGACACGTTGCGTAATCTAACGGGTAAGAGTTAAAAAAAAAAAAAAAAAGGGCTAGGGAGCAGTAAAATGAAATTTATATTTTATTTATTTTTTTGAAAGCGGAATTTGTAAGAAATTGAGAAGAAACAAATGCAAGCGTTTGAGAAAGCTAATCATGATAAAAAGCAAAATAAAATAAAAAGAAATAAAAAAAAGGTAGCAGCAAGGGATCCAAGGCGCATGATGACGTGTTTTATGTACGTACGTACGTACATAGTACGTACGGGGGGACCAGATCAGTCCTCCCTAGTCACTACTACCGACTCTTACTCTACACTGCTTCTTATTAGGCCGGACCGTCCGACCGACTTTTTATATATACAAAACTAATAACATAATTATTTTAATAATTAAAAAACAAAATAGCCGTTTTTTTGGACCGCAATTCTGTCGCTTGTGTCATCTTCACTGAATTTGTGTGTCAGAGCCCGTTGTTTCTCAATAATTTTTTGACACCTTGCTTCTTCTGCAACTTTTATTCCCCTTCTGCCCCTTCTTCAGAGAGTGTTTGGATGCGTCGACTGTGCTACGCAGAACGAAGTCAACAGTTCCAAATATGGAATAAGGATTAGCTGAAAATATGGATTCGTATTTCTACCATGACAAGTTCACCCGTTGAAGGAAGAGAATTGGATTAAATAGCTGATAGTTAACATAAAATTTTATTAAATTAATTATGACATAAATTTTATTTAAAAAATGTTTAAAGACGTTGATAGTTTTCTCATCTTGCATTTGACAACTATTTTGTGTATTTTTTTTATAAAATATAATTGTATTCACACTGCAAAGTATATATATATATATATATATATATATATATATATATATATATATATATATATATATATAAGTTGGACTTTCTTTTTATTATTATAAACTAGATTGAGTTTTAATTTCATTAGTTAAAAATATTTTTAATAAAGCTAAAGTTAAACGCGAATTATGATAAATTTTTATTGTGCATATTGTTAAGTTATTATTACATATATATAATAAATGAACATATATAACAGTGATAATTGGGATGATGTGTTATAATTTATATGTTGGAAATGATCCCACATATGTTGACCAACTAGTTATTTTTAAAGTAATGCCTGAGTTACCCCTAATTATATAATTTCTAAAATAATTTTTAATTAAGCTCAAAACATATGGTTTTTTTTTTTTTTTTTTAATTTGCTTTGGCCAGGGCCTTCGGCCACATTCGGTTTAAAGGGAATACTAAAAATTGAGAATCCATTTTTATACAAATATCAACTCATAAAGAGCAAGTAAATTATTAAATAATAAGTTAGTTTCTAAATCTACACAACCTACAAATTAAGAATATATTTACAATAAATATCTCGTAAGCCTGTACTACATTACAAATAAAATTTTCTTTCATGTACAAAAATTTAATCTCTAGCAAATATATTTTATGCATTTAAAAAAAATACTTTAAAGTACAATTTAATAAAATGGTGTACAACATGTACACCATTTTAGTTAGATTTGACCAGTTAGGTATTGACTGCCTTAAGCTTATTGATTGGAGATGAAGTAAAACATCCATCAAGTACTGGGCCCAATGAACTCTTGGGCCAGCTAAAATCCATGGGCTTGGCCTAACTTTCAATTTTATTTATCTTTTGTTCAACACTGGTCATAAATTGACATGTAAAAACTTGTAACTACACACGTATATCCATTAGATTATTTATTACACAGTAATATTCAATACATGTACATAGATAGTTACATTTGCAGTTAGATTAACATTTTTCGTTATAAAAAATATTTCAATATTCCAAAGTTCATGTCCCTTAGTTGTAAGAAAGACAACAAGGGTAGTGATGATAATTAACTGTTTTGGTAATTAAAGATGGATTAAGCAGCTTGTACAAGTACATGTCTTAAAACCCACTTTTCAAACTCCTTGTAGTTTTCTCTTCTCAATTTGATTACTAATTTCAAAGTTAATTGCCGTTTTTTTTTTCTTTTTTCTATCATAAAACAAGTTCAAAAGCAGATCTTCTTTCTACTCCAAAATCAGCCGAAACAGTTTTCAATATTGATGGCCGGCTAGCTTTAGACATGTTTGATTTCATAACTTGACCAAATATTGCTGCAATTGCGTAGAATACTATTATGTCATATTAAAAAAAAAAAAAAGATAGTTTGATGCATGAAGCTCTCGCCTGTATAGAATCTTGAGGAAGGGTCAAATCACATTGGGCCTATAGTAGACAACCTTACCTTAAATTGCAAGATGTTATTTCTATAACTCAAACCTGTGACCACTTGGTAGCACGGCAATAATTCTTACCGCTGCGCTAAAGTTTCCTTTCACACTACTATACCATATCTAGACTAATCAAGTTTAAGTTAATACCTAAAGAACTTGAAGAAGACAAACCTTTAAAAGAAACAAATCTGCACAAGACATTACAATGGTTAGTAGAAGAAAAATGTTAAAGTGTACATCACTTAGTAAACACCATTGAATTACCTTGAATTATATACTAACACATGATTCGAGACAATCTAATATTGCATGTCGGTGATGTATATTTTGGATGTACGTATTAGATGTTAATATAACACTACTCTTAGTCGAATAATGAAGCTTTCCCATGCAATTGCTCCATATTGTTTGATGACTTTAAGAGTAGAACATAATTAAAGAAGTCTTATTTCCCTTCCAAACAACTACGTGCTAGTTTTATACGTCTGTCTAATATTGACATTTATTTTTGTTGTTTGTTTTAGTAATGTTGTGTTTATTCAACTAATCAATCAAACCAAATATGCACCAGAATATTCAAACAAGATCAATTTTACATAGTTTAGCTAATCGGTGCCCATATATTCAAGGACAGAATCCCTAAATTATAATGGTTAGGTTAGACTTTTAATACAACACAAATTAGACATCTACTATATTTTAGAAGTCTACCACAAATACTTATTGTAATTGATTTTTTTTTATTCAAATTAGTAGTCATATTAATTTGTTCATGGATGTAATAATTTATATTTTGTCATACATTGATGTTATTGATGAAATGAGGTTAATTTTATTGTGAATTGATGTTGAATATGAAAAGTATATATGTAAATAATATATGTATACGGGTTTATAAAAAAAAAAGTTTTTGTATTGATTATTAACTGACATATGTCTTTGAAAGATGTTTTAATGACATTCAAAATAAGTCATAAAATATAGTTTTAACGGCTTGAATTAATATGCTATAAAAACATTTTAATAGCATTGATAATATTGTACACATTGGTAGTTAGTAACTAACGGCTTGTAAAAATATATTATAACGGCTCACAAGACATGTCATTAAAAAGAACTTTATAACGACGTGGGGATTTACGAGATATGTATCCATGCCGTTAAAGACTTATAACGACTTGTTTTCTATGTCGTTAAAAGTAACTTTTCTTGTAGTGCATATATATAAGAGGAGAGCAGTAAATTAAATGAGAAGATAGAGTAATGGTAAAGAGTAACGTTAAATATACATTGGGTACCAAGGCACTTTTCCGACCTTGACACCCATTCTAACTTGAATGTTAGGATGTTGTGCAGTACACGCGCATCTCCAAAATATAAAAGGGTGTTGGGTACCAACGTTAGAAAAGAGCGTTGACACCAAACGTACATAAAACATTTTTTAATAGTAAAATAAAAGTTTATTTTAGGGATTTTTAGAGTTATGGTCTCTTATATATCTTTCTGCATCTAGTGCAAAGGTCCATAGTCTTTGAAATATGCATTTAACGGTTAACAGCCATCGGAGTAGTCACTGGTGATCTAAAAATCACTTAAAGCACATGATTTTGTAAATCTTTTTCTTACTCTTTCTAACACATTTTGAATCATTCAAATCAGCGTTAAAACGAAAAAGTTATGATCATTTTAAGTAGATTGATCAGAATGTTGACCAATCGATAAGTAAGTTAATTGATTCATACGTTAAAGCAGAATGTTGACTAATCGGTAACTTATCGATCAGTTAATTTACTTACCGATTGGTCAACATTCTGATCGATCTACTTAAAATAACTATAACTTTTTCGTTTAAACTTCGATTTGAGTAACTCAAAATGCGTTAGAAAGAGGAAAAAAAGACCTACAAAACTATGTGCTTTAAGTGATTTTTTTATCATCGATGACCGCTCTGGTGCCTGTTTAACACTAAATGAATGTAAAAGGGCAAACTTGTATTTTTTGTTAACACTTATACTTTATTGTACTTCATGACCTAAATACTAATTTCAGAAACCATGAGACCTTTGCACTAGATGCCGAAAGATAGGAGCCCGCAATTCTAAAAATCCATTTATTTTGTAAGAAAAAGTCTAAAAAGACGTGGATGCTTGTTGCTATTTCTTTTCTCCTTTTTATTAGATCAATTTTTTTTTTATCATTTTTTATTCCGAAAAAGTTTATAAGATATGAATGTTGCATATCTAAAAATTTTGTCCAGGCACATCCAAAATAAAAATATTTTTATACTTGACATAAATTGATATTATTAATAAATTTTGATGAAAAATTATTTTTAACACCAAAAAATTGTAATAAAACAATTTAAAATTTTTGTTTAGGTTGATGTAATTTATAATTTTTTTTCTTAAGAAGCTATTTTGATTTTGTTTTATAGTTTTTTATATAAGATGCATCTAAACAAAATTTTCATATAGAAATTATATGTTAAAAATTTTAAGGGTTAAAACAAAGTTTGCTTTCCTTTCAAAAATCTGTTAATAATATTACTTGTAATTTGTTTTCCCTTTTATTTAACACAGATATAAGAAAAAAAAAATTAAAAACTTTAAAAATAATAAAGATCAGAAGTAATATAAATTAATCACATTGGCGAGATGAGCAACAAGAAATACTTAAGTAGTTGTAGATTTAAAAAAATAAAAAGCATTTAATATAAAAGCATGTTACTTTGTATAATCATTTGTCTCTCATCATTTAATTATCATTCTTTTTATGTATTTAATGGGTTGTTGATGTTAAATTGCCACATAAACTAAGTATGAATTAAGTATGAATTGTGGAGTAAGTAAAACATTGCTCCTTTTAATATTATGTGGCCCTTTCATTTGCTTAAATGCTAATTGCAACCCGATTGTATTGTTAAAGAAGATAGGTAGTAGTTCCAGCAGTTGTCTATGTCAACTAGCTTTAATATGAGCAAGATTTCCTTTTTTATGCATAAGCTCACTGATCACAAGCAATGCTCAAACAACATGAAAGTCCTATGAGAATGGCTCTAGCCTAAGCGTCTTCACGTATGGTTCAACGAAATTGTTTATCTTAGTGATGATTTTATTCTTGTTTGTATATTTTGATTTCCACTAATATGTTTAACACATTGTACATTAATAGATGACTTAATTTTATCTTTATCTCTATTTACATATTTTTGGTAATTTATACTTTAGAATAATAAGTACAATATTGCATCTATTTATTTTACAATAATTGCCCGAGAAAAATGTTGACTATGATAGCAGTCTCAACAGTTTATATTACTTTTGATTTAATCAACTAAGCGAGTCCCCAGGTTGATTGGTAGAGTCACATGCAATACGCAATGTCTCACTTAAAAAATACTCTTCTAGAGCAGTAGGTTGCCTCCCCTATTCATTATTTTAGAGGTACTTAGGATAAGACTCATCTAATATAGACAGGATAAGATGCTAGACAAATTAAAAAATTGTAGATCGAGGCTAGAGTTGCCAATGTACAGAGGTATGTGACAATTGTTACAATGATCTTTTTCTTATTAGTACAACACTACAATAATCAAGATATTCAAACTAATTATTGCTTGTAAACTTTTCAAAATAAATGTGAAAATAGAGAAGAATGAAAGAAGAGGAAATTCATAGAATTCTGATATTTTTAAATGATTTTTTCGAGGTTTGGAGGGGTTTATTTATAGGCTCTTAGTGGTTGTTGGTGGTGTCAGTTTGTGCACCATCCGATCTCATTTGATCGTAATTAAATGCAATCTAACGACCGCAATTGACACACCCGATCGTATATCGTTAGATTGCGCTCGATCAATGTAGATCTGACAATTGTGATCAACACACCCGATCCCGCGCCGTTGGATCACTCTCATCACAATGGATGTGGTGTAGTGGCTCTAATTGTTCAATCAGGTTCATCAAATCTGGACGTACCCACCATTCATCAAATATATACATCCCCAACAAACGATCTAGATCCCACCTCCATGGATGCATTTGATCTGTTCGATCTGCCTCGATTTTCAAAAATAAAAAGTTCTCCAGCTCCTCGTGACGATACGCATGTGGGAAGTGCAAAGTGTTATGCGCCCAATGCACCCTAAGTTACTCAATCGCCTTTTCGCACACACAAACGTATGCTATGTGCACGTGCATAACCCCTAATTCTGTCTTATTGTTCGTTAACAAACTGTAAGTGAATGACGTCATGTTTTAATAGTAAATTGATGAGTAGAGTTATCGTGATTTTAATCCAATTCTTACCAAGTATTGTAATTAAAATAACCTTTAACTTTATTTAGAAAATTAAACTAAAGAACTTATCAAACTAAATCAACGCAAAATAAATTAAAAAATAACTAAAAAAAATTTAGAAGAAATTAATGAATAAAGATTTTAGAGGTTCTATTTCACCAAGCCGTCAACTATGTTTTTTCATGCCAATTTATTATTAATTAACTCTCCTAGTTAATAAGCCAAGAACCCTAATTTATCAAACTCCTGCTTCCGAGTGTAAAGTCAAAAATATTCCTAAAATCCAATTTCGATATTCCTATAAAAATGAAGATATTAAGAACTCATTAAGTTATGGGATTCTCTTGATTAAGTTTAAAAGAATTATAGGCCTCCTAAACTCTATAAAATCCTAGTTGTATCTTCTAACATCATATCTAAAATTTCCTCTCCCGACTGTCCAACTCTAAATATAAAATCATCCAATTTATGACCAATTAAATTTGAAGCATTAAGAACAAGAAAACACAATAAGCTAAAAGAAAATATCATAATAATAAATCAAACAATTACTAGCATAGTATCAAGCATAGGTTACATTGTTCCTCTAGTTAAAGAAATTTAGTTCATAATAAAAATTAAAAAAACACACAAATCATGTTCTTAAAAATTAAAAAAATATTCTTTACAAAGGTTTTGAACTCAATAGGTAACTTGGAATTCAATTTGGAATAAACTTTTCAAGCACAAGAGTTGCGGCTCTCCTTTTTTAGCGTCGTAGCTCGTAACTTAAATCTGAAATTCCCTTGTAGCTTTGCAACTCTTCACTTCTAGTGCTGCGACTTTATACTCGAACTGCCTTGAATTATCTTCTCTAAGAGTTGCGACCCTTCTACCAATTATCTTGCAACATCAAGCTACTATAATTATCAATTTCCTTCACTTTTTCTATTTCCTACAAAACGAAATAAAAAAAAAATTATAATTGCATAAAAACTTTCTAAGACTGATAAATTTATAAACTAAAAATACTAAAAATCTAAGTAACAAAAACAACTTATCACTTACTCCTTGAATATTAAGATATGTGTAGTTGTATAGTTATCTCTTGTATAGTGAGATTTGCTTTTCTAGTTTTCTTATGTGAGACTATACTATATTACACATCACACATAACTTTTAACATATCAACTAGGTTACTTTGGTTTCAATTTCTCGTTCATATTAAAATGGGTATAACCAAATAATTGTATATTCTCAATCTCCACATATTAGAGATTAATCTTTCACTTGGTCCCACCTAAAATTACATGTGGGTCCCACTGAAAATTGGCTCAAAGTTAGTGAAAAATCATGTTATAATACCCATTTTTCCAACTATCCCCCTTGTGTGTGGAAATTGAACTCGCACTTTTCTATCCCCCACATAAATAGATATTTAATGCAATTTTTTTTTAAAAAAAAGTTAATGCAGACACTTGAGAGTGTATTGGTGGAGTGGATTAAGATGTATAGGGATAGGTACGTAGTTTACGACTTTGAACCTTCCTTGGCGAAATACTATTGGATTTACTAGCTAATTAGTGAATATAATGTCTTGAACTATTCAGTCGATGATGCAAATTAAGACAATAGTACACATAACTCAATTTTGAACAATATTGGTTCTCACGATTGCGTTTTTTTTTTGCGGTCTTAAACAACTCTTGATTTCATGAGTGCTTTAGGAAATTCAAGCCTTTAAATAAAATCTACATGGAATTGGCCCGGTTCACACGCAAATAGGTGACTCCTATTAAGACTATCATGTTATACCTCACATAATTTTTACGTCATAAAAATCATTAAAAACATTGCTTATCCTTACACATATATTACAAGCAACACTAATAGATCATAGGAATGGATAGGAATTTAGTTTCCTTAGTGTTACATCATATTTCATAATTTAGTTATCCCATTTGAACCTCGGTATTGGGATTTTTAGTCATCTAGGTTGAGTTTTTACTATAAAATATATTTTCTAATAGGCTTTAATCACATTTCCCTCGATGAACAATTTACTTGATCTTTTGTCAAACCTATAGTTAGTGGATCCACAAGATTGTCTTTTGATTTGATATAATTTATGAAGATTATTCTATTTTCAAGTAACTATTTAATGGTATTATGCCTTTGACAAATATGTTTGAATTGACCATTATACATTTTATTTTATGCTCTAGCAATAGTAGATATACTATCACGATATATCATATTGCAGAGACATGTTTTAACCAACATGGAGTATCCTCTAAAAAATTGCAAAGTTATTATGCTTTTTTTTCCAGCTTTATCTAAAGCTATAAACTCAGATTTTATAGTAGATTTTGCTATGCATGTTTGTTTTGAGGATGCCTAAGATATCTCTCATCTTCCAATTCTAAACACGTATCTACTCATAGATTTAGTGTCCTTGGAGTCAATATCTAGTTTGCATCACTATATTTTTCCAGGATAGTTAGATATTTACTTGTGTTTTAATTGGACTAGTATCATATTTATTGAACTTATTCAATATTTTCTCAATATAATGTAATTGAGATAAGACTAATCCATCAAATATCTTAGATATTTGAATCCCTAAAATGACATCGACAATGGTCATATCTTTCATATCAAAATGTTTAGTCATTTTTTTCTTTGTAAACTTAATTATGGTATTGTCACTACCCATTTAATATGCCGTTGTTTTGGTGCTTATTTTAATTCATATAAAGATTTTACAAGTTTACACACATTCTTTTCTTATCCTGGTGCAACAATCTCTTCAGGTTGTTGCATATATATTTCTTATCCTAAATCACTATTTAAAAATGTTGTTTTAACATTCATTTGATGAATTTCAAGATTATTTAATGCAGCAATAGCAATCAATATTCTTATGGATGTTACTACAGTTCCAACTGAGTATGTATTGAAAAAAAATAATGACTTCTTTTTGTTTAAAGCCCCTAGCTATTAACCTAGCCTTGTACTTTATCAATTGATCCATCAACCTTTAATTTCCTT